>LOND01005088.1:5235-21634 GCA_014220965.1 Paragonimus kellicotti
CCATTTGCTTTTTAGTCATTCATAATTAACGTCTTTTGTCATTGTTACTGCGGTAACTAGCTTGTACTATTGATTTTTTTTCTCAACGTGCCCGATCCTTCATCTCAATGCTTTGAGTATTACCGTTCTTTTGACTATTGTATTGGACAGAAGTTGTCGGGAGCGGTTAGCCTTATGCAGACAGCGCAAGTCAGACATGTAATCTACATAATTTCGTTTCTTTGTTTGCTGGTCTACGTCGGTCACCGGGTGGATTGTTATTGACTAGTGATTGAGTGACATTTAATATCTAGGCGAATGGTCTATAGTGGTCAAAAATGAAATTTATGGTGGTTACTAAGACGTCAGTGACAACAATAATTTGCGTTTTCCACTCTGATCGGAAACTGTTAATGAAGACGGTGTACTTCACAACTTACATGTTTGGTCCACACGTGCTTGGAAGATATAGTTTTTGTCCTGGCTCCATGTTCCAGAAGTACGTAACTGTATCGCGTGTACGCGTATGACCGGTTATGCGCCTTTGTGTTCGTCTATAAAATGTTCTATTTTGAAACCTTCTGAACGGCTTACCTCGGTCTTATTTGTTACAGAGAATCAGTTTGAATGGGCTGTTTGATGCGGCTTGTCCATCATGAACAACAATGTATGACTGGATGATTGACCACCATCAACGGCGTCAACTCCCAGCTGACTTGTAATCACCAGGACGGTATCTGTCCACCAGTAGATCATCTAAAGGCCCGACTAAAATGTGCCTCCTTGCGAACTCCCCTTACAAAAATTGCTAATGTTCGGTGATTTTGTTTGTAATAACCGATACCCGGTTGTCGGGGTTATTCCCCTTAATTATATCATGCGCATCCTCAGGCTGTGGGTTAAGGAATGACCTCCAAGGTGGAGGTTAACTGTGAACTGGGCGAGATTCTCCTGGTGAATCAGACGTTGCGGACAATAAGCGGTAGAATTACGAGAGCGTGACGGATTCACGGCTATTAATCGGGTCTATTATAGAGTGTCACGCATGCTCTTTGATGGCACTGCGATACGGCGCATGTCACTGGGCCAAAAAAAGGTTTCAACTATCCAAAACGGGAGCACTTGAGCACGAGAGAGACGTACGAATCACTGTGGTGATCACCTTTTTCAACCAGTATGAAAGGTGTACCGGCTACTCTTGAGTGGCTGGATCCCATCTGAAGAGAGTGTGGACCAACTTATTCGCTGATATCTGAAAACGAGAAGCAAGCGTCACAACGATTTAGTTAGCCTCGGACTCCTTGACTGAATAGATCTACTCTATATCCGCTTTCCTCGGTCAGTCCTCAAACTACTGCACTGCCTCTTTTGCAGCCCCATACGGGGTGCGTTAAGCATCCTGAATGAGTCCGTTCCATCCAAGGAGCTTGTGGACTAAATTACTGCTGGTCACCGAAGCACAACGGACTGCGAACACCGTACTTCTCTCCACCTCCTCATAGATTGAATTTCTTTTAAGCCAAACGTTTCAGCTGGGGCCAACAAGTCGGCTCCCTTCTTCGGTCTGGGTACCATAGAAACATCTTGACCCCACAGTTATGAACCTCTGAGTTTATATCATTTACGAATTTTGTCCCACGTTCATGTCCTATTTATTTGGCCAAGGTGTCGGTGGCAGGATTTGCTCAAATGTAAGTCTACCTCAACAAATCAGTTTCATTTTCCCTTCTTTTCCCAAATTGTTTTTTAATTGGTAACCTCCTCCTACCAATCTCATTTTCGGACGCACCAGTGATACCTTCCTTCCTGCTCAATACGTTAGTCTGACCTGCAAGGCAATAGGTTACAGGATTATTTGGGAAACCCTACTCAGAGTCAATGACATTAGTTTGATTCACATGGCACTGAGAAGCTTGCCTAGCCGAAAGCTGTTGTGTATAAAGCATAAATGGGTCCCTCAATTCAATCTCCTTTCGCGGCATATACGACCGAGAAGTATCAGAAGTTACCAGCCTCACGACAATGACGACTTTCTTTTTCTATTTCGCCCCTAGTGTTTTCTGTCTTCCATGTGCCTTCGAATGATAATTGTTTTCTAAGGCCAAGACAACCGGTAAACATTGGCGCCTTCAATGTCCGCACTCTCCGACAAGTCGGTCAGCAAGCTGCTCTGGCAAATACTCTCTCAAGTCTGGCGTATGCTGTGGGTC
This sequence comes from Paragonimus kellicotti, assembly GCA_014220965.1. NCBI lineage: Eukaryota > Metazoa > Platyhelminthes > Trematoda > Plagiorchiida > Troglotrematidae > Paragonimus > Paragonimus kellicotti. Next base: position 7,425 of record LOND01005088.1, read on the forward strand.
GGAGACGCGACTCTACCATCCTAACATCGTCATTCACTTGGATTTGCCTCTAGATAACCGTCAATTCAGACGCTCTTCTCTCAGGGTTTCTGGTGACGCCGAAGCTGAATCTCGTGGTCAAGCTGGAGTGGGAATCGCACTGAGTTCCAGAGCAGAGCAATGTTTGCTCGATTGGATCCCAGTGAACAGTCGCTTGTGCGCTGTCAGACTCAATACATCGGTAAAAGTCTGTCGACGCAAATCAGAAAAGTGTTGTATATTCATCATATCGATGTATGCTCCAACGGACATCTGTTCGGATGCTACCAAAGATGTGTTCTACGACGTCCCCGTTGGCCTTCCGGAGCAAACATCATTATACTGGCTGGCGACTATAATGCTCATTTTTCCAGGGGGGAAGCGGCTGGGAGATATGCTTGGTGTCCGGGCACAACGCACTGACAATGGCGACGACTGCTGCAGCTGTGTGCATCCCATGGTCTCTATATTTCGAGCACCGCATTTCAACACAGGAAGAAGCACTGTGTTACATGGAGACCTCCTGTGCTTCTCAGCCGTGGACACAACTCGATCATATAGCAGTCAGTTACAGGTGGCGCCACTCTGTTAAAGACTGTCGTGCATTTTGGAGCAACCACCTGGACTCGGACCATGCTGTTGTGCGTGCCCGTTTTGTTTTGTCATTTGCCCAGAGGTTACACACTTGTAAATGCAAGATACTCAAATGGCATCCGATCGAGGACAGTGTGAAGAACGCTTAACAGGAGTTACTGGTGAACAAATTGCTCAGTTCGGCCCAGTTACGAGAACTCAACGAACACTGAAGACGGACCGTGGCGGCTATGAAAGCTTGCAGTGAGGAGATGTTCCGAAGGAGCTGTGCAGTTGCGACAGAACTGGATTTCCGTCACGTCGATAAACCTTATGAACAAGCGTCGCTCGATCCCACCTGGTTCTGAATATGATCATCATAGACAGGAATTATTGTTGTTGTGAATATTCATGGTTGTGTGTGGGCTGAGATACTGCCAGGACGCCCAGACCTAGACAGGAGAACGATTAGGGTTCTCAACCAAAGCCTTTGGCTCAAAAGCCTGTACCGCAAGGCAGCGGTTGGGTGGCAATGTACCAGAACTGGTACTTTTTCCGGAAAAAGATGCCAACCTTCTTCCAACCCCCAACCTGGAGGACCAGGAGACTGGTTTGTCAGACCTCTACCCATTGGCCTGCCTGGTATGAGTGACCACACCGTCCAGTTTAGCCCAATAGGTCATCGAGATGCGCAAGCCGTCACACCACGTCAAGGTCCAGTCTCGTTCTGAATATGATAACGACCGTCGAAAACTTAAACGCAAGCTGACTGAAAGCTTGCGCAAAGACCGTGAGCACTACTTGGTCGAACAGTCGAAAGTGGTGGAGACTTTTTATCTGGGAATGGCAGAAAACGTTTTCCACTGCTTCGTGGCTGTATTGGTCATCGAGTTGGTGTAAGTGAGACCATATGTGAAAAAGATGGTTCACTTATCACCAATCAATCGCGTCGACTTGACAGGTGGGCTGAACATTTTGAAGAACAGTTCAGTTGGCCTCAACCAGACCATGTGGACGACGGGACCCGAATGGTCAGTTATTGCGTTTCCAGACGGCTTTCCGTAACAACGGCTTCTAACACGCAATGCCCGTCATGGGAGCTTATGTGTGGAATTTGGGCCAGTCCAGTCCGATGTCCTGTGACACTCCCGAAAATTAGTCGCGAACTCTCCTCGTGTGATCAGCATTTTAACTGGGAGCTGTTATGGTTATGATAGACCTGACCCGAAGAACACGATTCCGCTGCCAAAATTCGAATATCTCAAACCGTTTGTGAGATATGAACCGGCATGTTATTCAAATATTTCACGCGACCACAAGGCCAATTAGTTTCCATAAATACCATTCGATGTAAATTTGCAGTGTCTGGTGGCTGAACACATTGCCCATGCGTAGTCTGCGCTGTTCGTGTTTCCATTGTTTTTTGTCGTTCGCAGTTTAATGGCCAGTTTGGAAGGGGTTTCTTTTCGTGTTAATCGTTCACCGTTGGTCGTATCAGTTATTCACGTCCGCGTTCAGTAGGTTCCGGTTGTAACACATCTCAGCTATTTTGTCAACGCTGATGTAGCCCTCAAAAGTACATAAGCCTCTCAAATACCTTCAGCGACTCCCCACCAAGGATGAGAGCAGGTACAGAATCCCGCCAATCTTGTAGCAACACGTTACACTTGGAAAGCGCAAATGCCATACTAGATTGGCGAACTGAAGCATCTAAACTGCTGAAGACATTCTGTGCTCTTCGTGTACACCACATATTAGAGCAATGTGGTCTGCGTATTCTCTCCTTGAGCTCTGTTGCCTAGGAGCAGTTCCAAACTATCATTCGCAGTCTATCAGGATGAACTCTAGAATCTCGTCGGCTACAGAATTGAGTAGAAACAAAGAGGCTGAACAACTTGAGATGCTTGTAACGATGTAAATGTTCACGTCTACCATATCCCACTACGTACATTTATTTTGTAGCTCCAGTGCTGTAAGACGAATATAGTCTACGATACGAGCTCGTGATCTTCCGTAGCCCCTTGGCTGAACATTTCAGTGAGCTCTCATTTCAATTAATTGGTCACAACTTGCAACGAGATGGAAAGACTCATGAGGCCGGAATGGTTTGTCGTCGATTCCAACTCTACAGGTACATCCAAACAATGGAATCGATGGCATACATTTGTAAATTTCCCTAACCTTTTTGCGAACTATTAACCAAGTGAACTAATCACATAAGTCGATTTTGTTGCATCATGTGACCACTAATATATCGCTGTGCACCGACTTACTCTGGAACCCTTGTATGTCAAGACCAGGAGCGAAACCTTCGCTCATTCTGTCCTGTCAGTCTTTAAATGGGAAAGCAATCGAATCCTATACGTTTGCTTCTTACAGAGTGAGAGGATACAGACCCGCCGGGGGCAGAAAGGAAATGAAGCCGCTCTGGCTCTGGGTGACTCCGGCGAAACAAACCGCCTCATATCAGTGGCGTAGGGATCCGCTGGCTAGTGTGCTAACGGAACAGTGCAACTGAGGACAAACACAATCAGCTGCATTCCAGTACTACGACTAATCGAGATACAGGCTGGCATTGGAAGTAGCCGACTAAACATGGCAATGTTGATCGGTAGCACATGATGAATCAGCCGAACAATTCACAATAGAAACCAACTACTGAATGAACGCCATCTATTCGCTTCGCCACACCAATAGTATCTGTTGAAGAACTGAGCTAGCCACCCGTTCTAATTTGTTTCAGCTTCTCTCGCATTGTCCTCTGTTCTATAAAGGCTTTTGTGACCCACGCTAAACACCTAATACATGTACAGGTCATTGTCCCAACCGAGCTTAAACTCCGTCCCAGGAATGCGAAATTTTTCGATCATTCTATTTGACAAACCTACAAGCTTAACCAATATCGTGGTCAACTCACACGTTACGCATTCACTCACCCCAGCTTAAATAAAGAAACTGGTTGTTGTAACTATCAGATCTTCAACCAACGGAGTTTGGTTTACCAGTTCGGTGTACATCATAAGCTTACTACAAGTGTGTGCTGAAGAATCGAACTAACTACCAGTTGTGTTTTTTCAAAGCTTTTCTCACACCGTTCCCCCTTGTCGGTCTGTTTTACGAACGTTTTTGTGAACAGCATTATGCGCCTAACACTTGTACAGGATATCGCAGTCAATAAAGAAATTAATCATGGTCACTCAAGATCATACCATAGTTCACCAAACATGTTGCAAAACAAAAGACGATAGCGCTGTCAGTCATCTTCATCGTTGAGTATTTTCAATATCACGCCATCACAATAGAAAAGTCATCATACTCCCGGCCTCTGTGGCAGGAGGAACAATGCCAGAAAATCTCAATCAGCTGAGTCGAAGACACTTCCGACATCTAAAAAACAACACTTGTAGGTCTTCTATGTGACTGGCTTAGTTCGTGCATCTGGCGAAATTTGAAAATGCGATCAGTGCATCCACGGTCGTGGCCAACGACCATGCTCCGCGTTGGTACAGGGCTCACACGCTACGTTTAGTCTATGAAATACACTAGCTGCAAGCATCTTCGATGTATTATGAATCCGGGTAGTCCCTCATTAGTATGCACACAAGGTGCGTAGATCTACTTAAAAAGGATATGGCGTCAACTAAACCTCACTCCTTTGGAACGACTTCGTCGACTCAGAATTTCTGGAGTAGAACCGTCAGCTCTTTGACTAAAACCGAAGTCCCATTTATGAAAGCGGTAGGGACGAGTTCGTGTGGAACGGGCGCCTTGTGATGTTACTAGAACTTGATCTCAAGTGGGACTTGTTTCCGAAACGTCAACAGATCGGTGAGCACAATAGTTGCCCGAAGGTGTAGTCAACGGCGCTTGGTGGTCAATTGAACTGTTGTTGGAGATATTCATCTAGTGTCATAAGCATAGTTACAAGTTGTGAATAAGCTCACGATTAGGTTCGAAGATCGCTGCTCTCACACTGGGCTTCCTGTCCTCTACAGCTCGGATAAGATGATGAGGTGTTTGGGAGTTCTCGGTAATGACGATTTGTTCCACCTTGATAGTGCGTTGTGTCCCCTAGGCCCTGTGATCCTTTGATCGGTGCTTCTGGAGTACAAAATAGCCGTGTGGACTGAATTATACCTACTGCTAAATGGGACGTACTGGCGAGTATCAGTAAGTTTGTGTGATCGCACATAAACCCAGTGGATGGCAGCTGAACGAACACTAGTATCACATTTGAGTATTACATGTCGGAGACGTGCCAAACATCGTCCGGTGGGTAGAGTCCTGGATTGGAAATAAGCACGTTCCAGTAGGTGTAAGGCATTCGTGCCTTTGTTATGTTAGATGCATCGGTTTGTATGTTGACGGAGTGACCTCTCACCGAGATGCAGAGCGGACTTGACACTTAGTAACGCACGATTGGAATTCACATAAAGCCTATAGATTGACGTACAGTCAAAGGAACAACCAAGCCACCGGCAGCTGATGGTTGTGTGGTCAATGTGAGTCCACAGTTGATTTGATGGGGGTCGCCAGAAGGCAGTTTATCACCTAAAATGACGTAAGTTAAGACTCGCTTCAAACAGACCGTTTTCAACAACCGTTCACCATCGCCTATTCAGCGAACACTATAGGACAGATGACCACCTAAATCACACTGCTTAAGCGCATAGGTCTTCAGTCAGTATTACTATGTCCATGTTCCGTGCGGTGTGTAGATGGTTGGTGAGTTGATGATAAAACCATCTCTTATTGAACCTGGAGTACAGTTTGACGCATATGCCACAGCGAACTGATAGCGTTTGTTGATGCTGTGACCTTACCCTCGAGTATGGTAGCACGATGGCAGCTGTCGTTTGTTATTCATTCATCATCATCGTAAACGATACTTCATCAGTGGTTCGTGTTGATGCTGGACTGCCGTCAAACAGTATGCATGATTGAAAAAGCAAGCGCCACTGAAGAACATAATGTTGTGAAATGGGACCTCCGCACTAAAAATAGCAATGTCTACATTCAAACCCCTAACGTCAATGTGATTGGCGGTTTTTCTGTTTATCATTTAATTCGACTGAGTTGTTCGTTATCACTTTATGAACTTTTTTGAATTCAGAGTTATTGTGTTTATCTCAAAACTGCCATCTCAGGGTGATGCGCTACTGCTGATCCCCATTAAACAAAGTTGTGTTTCGTGGCAAATATCAGCAATCGGAAGGTTCTTCTAACGCTAAAAAGAGTTCTCTTTAGGTACTAATGAATGGCCGGTGGGTTAGTTGATGTAGGCTGTATGTTGCTCTTATTTGATCAGAGCTTTTGCATTCAGGTGCTTATTTCAGGCAGCCCGTTTCGAAGAAATCGCTCATTGACTGGAGTTTCGCTCTAGTTAATAAATATGATCAATAGTGCGTATATCTTTTCCCTAACCACATTTTGTACTCTGACCGTCATGTTTGTGCAGCGGTCGTGTCGGGGTAGATCATAGCCTGCTGAATATTTTTTGACTGGGATTGCGTTCTGATTGTCCCAGCCACCACTGTCCCCTTGTGTTTTGGCATCTTGACATGCCACCCAGACCATATGGCCCAAGTGGTTAAAGAAACGACAAACAGCTTTTGGTGTATAACCCGAAAACTTTACTTTTGACTGTTTAATCAGACTGATTTTTCTATACAATTTAGATGCCTCTGTTAGGTGCTAAATTGCATGTTTTAAATCAAGTGTGGAAAAAGAAGAAGGTTCGCGATGGTGACAATCCTGATGAACAAGAAGAAAAGCCTCCGTTTTTGGTATCGGATACACAAGAAGTCTGCAGTTCTGCAGAGGAATTGCAGATAAAAAACACCGTTTATGCTGGATCTGTCTGGACTTGCCGGGTAACGGGAAAGACCAACATGACCTACCGGGATGCTGCCAAAAGTGAAGCTAATTCATATCGTATTTTGAAGAAAAATTTCCCAAAATTCTTCGAACGGCCTTTGTTAGAACGTGTTCATCATAGTAAGTCTTGTTAGATATTCTGTAATATCTCCAGGCACCATGTCTTTGGATGCACTCGTCCACTTCTGTTGGACCAGTCTGCAGGAACAGTTTCACATTGCGGAACCAGTAAAACTCAGAGTGGACTCCGTTTCCAACCATCCGTGAGTTTTTATATTCCAACTGACTCTCTCTCTCTCCCTCTTAAGAATTCATGGAATCATCGATGAGGTTGATAAGACCGTTACTACAGATATCGTAAGTCTCTGATGTGCCTCGAACCCTGTTTTGTTTAGGAAGCCACAAACAATGTTGGCACAACCACTTCACCAAACAGCAGCGATAAAGAAAACACGAGTAAAAGGAATACTCCGGTGAAAGTAAATCAATCTTATTTCATCCTCTCACTTTAAAGAAAAATTATGCATATACGGTTAGGGTGCTGGCGGATGTTCCGCTTGTAGTGAATGACGTGCCCGCGTGCTCCATCGAGTAAGTTCAATGCCTACCCCTAAAAAACGGTATCTCTTTCCAGCCGTGTCAACAGAGTCCCATCGAAGGAGCACATCCGCATGTTCATTAGGGCACATGCTATGCGTTACGGTCCGAATTTCAGTGGCCCGTGGATTGTGGATTCGGAATTGCTGCGTCGCTATAAAATCCCATCCAAAGGTCCCGGTTATGAAGTGGATAGAGTCAAAGTGAGTGGTTTTTGTAACTTAACTATCGATCAGCAGAAACCTAACTCACCAGTCGAAATTTAACTTGTTGCGTAATACTGAATCAAGCATAAGCCGATTGTTGTTTGATTACTTAAAGTTGCACAGAAGCAGTCAAAATTAACCAGGTTCTAGACCACAGTCCTACATCTAAGATCAAATGCTCCTCCTAGGGTACTTTAGGGAGAAATGGTGCAATTAGCCGCTTAAGTGATCAGGTTTATCTCACCCTTCTTCATATATGTGTTTATTGTGGTCAAGAAATTAAGACAATTTTGTTATTGAATCGTGTGGTTCGTATAATTTCACAACGTGAGCGATTTTTATTTCACCTAAATTCCCCGGCTTCTCTTGGTTTTCCATAAATCACATTCTGAATTCAGTCAGTTTGTGCAGCGAACCGTGTAGAACACATCCGTCGGCATCCTTTTTTTCAATAACGTTGATACTGTGGCGCCCATAGTAGTTACTTCATACTTGGTTCACACTTCGTGGAAATTAGTGCGATATTTTAGCTTGCATCTCCTCGTGTATGCACCAACTGACTCAACTTCCCCTGTTCTCTCAGTTGAAACAACAGTCAAATGCGGTCGAGGCTGAATATATGGCTCGTTTATTAAAAAATGAAAGACAAGCAGCTAATGCGGGCGACAAAAGCCTTGATAACGTTGACGACAACAATAACAATGGTGTCGGCAACAGCAATAACAATAATGTTGGGCTACATCTGTTTCCCACTTGTAAACGTATAAAGCGGTTTTCCGTCTTGCGGGAAGAGAATGCTGAACAACCAACAGACGAGCTGCCACTGACCGTTTTCAAAAGACAGTCGAAAAACAAACTTCTCAAATCACCTACCGAGGAGTTCATTAAAAAGAAGATGAAACAAGTGAGTATCCTTCTCGTGATTATCCACCAACACTAAAACTGCCTCTTTTTTAAAAGAAAAACGGCCGTTTGATTTGACTGAGTTGTCGGAACCGGCGTTCATCGATTTTAGTGGTGGTTTTTCTAACCTATTAATATGAAGGTTTAGTTTACATTTCTGTATTCGGTAATTTATGCGATCTATCTGACCAGTCCAATACACCATTGCACATATAGGGCAGAACGAGAGCGAATATTCTGATTGCCTTCTTTGTTCGCTGTATCTTTCTACAAGTTGTTTACCTGCGCATTGTGATGACGGGTTAATTTCCATTCAGCGTGTAACAGTTAAGTATCAGTGTGAACGTATTGCTGCTTATGATGATGATAACGATGATGTATTACTCATGGACACTTTCTTCGCTACACTCTATCTTTTTGCCAATTGTCTTGGGAAGCCTAGAGTAAATCTGTCGACCTTGTGCATTCACTTTTCTCCAATTAGCTGTACAGCACCCGGCTTCTTCCGTTTGCATGTTCTGCCCGGTGAGATTTGAGGTCACTTTGTAACTCAGAGATAACAATACTGACTACCGTTCAGGCGGCTGCAGATTGAAGTCTCAGCTATCGCAACTGCTTTTGTCTATGTTTGTGTTGTCTGACAATGTTATCTAGTTTGTTTTTAATCCTGTACCTCACAAAACACTCATAGTATTAGAACTGAAAAATAATCTTATCTACCCTGTACTGTTTGTCACACGAATGAGTGTTGCCAGGCTGTTCAACCCTGCATGGGTACATTCTCAATGTACGTGCTTCAGACCTTAGTTTTATTGTTCGGCAACTTTATCCTCTACTCTGAGAATAAACTCTTCTGTGTACCGTAATGTCTTTAGGTCTTTTGATCGATAGGCATGCATCAATTTGATGCAGGATCTCTGGTTGTTGTACACTGGAGGTGACTCGATCCTGTTCAAATGTACTTGGTTTGATACAACAATAATGTGCTTCGTTCTTTTATTTGTTGCGCCATGTCCGTTTTTTTCGTTCTTTACGCCTACTTTCCTTCCCTTTCAATTTCGTTTGATTCTTCTAGGCCACTCTGTTTCACTTTGGAAAAAAGTCCACCAAAGCATGTAGTTCTACGACCTCTTCTTCGGCTATCACCGATTCATCCACTCCGAAGAAAACGTCCGTTCCAGTCGTTCCGGCGATTCCCAGGGTCGCACAGCATTTGATCAAGATGTACACAGAAACTCCGGATAACCCTTTGCTCACTTCTTGTGTGAACATGTGTGCCAAGTTGCTAACGATGCTGACGTGGCTCGGTTGCCCAAGGAGTTGCGTGAGAAGGTGTCTGTGCGACGTGAGGCTATCGATTTCCGGAAAAAATTGTATGTTTATCAGTTTTGCTTACATCTTACCACCTAGTCTAGTACACGCTAGACAAACCTGATGACGTAAACTGAGTCGGTGTTTTTCACGTGACTCACCAATGCCAGTTTGATAAGGTATAGCCGGTTATGCTTAGCTGGGCATTAAAAGCGCTTCGTGTCGTGCTGCATGTGAAGCGTGGCTTATACAAAGAAATACGCTTGTGGGTGACTACATTATGGTGGCTGAACGTTCATTTATTGCAGTATTTTTGCTGGTTCTAGCACAGTTAGTCTTAGACGGCGGAAAAATTTTGGACCACGGGGCAGCTTGGGCTCACCGCTATAAAAAAAAAACGCAATTCGAGGACCCAGGCTGATTTGCCAACCGACGCTGTCACTGATTTTGCCTACTGTTTTCATTAATTAAGTAAGCTTGCTTCGCGAATTTTTCGAAGGACCAACATAACCACTGTTTCACCTTCATTGTTCTCAGCTTCAAAGATTGTGATATATGTCGACAACCTTAACACGGCAAACCGGCTTTAGCGATTTTGTCTTCACCTGGATGATGCAACGAATGCCAGATATGAAGGAAATATACGGTATTCCCATCTTCTAAAACATGGCTTCGAGACCCTGGTGAAGTACCACACCTTCACTATGCGTCTTCTGTTTCACAATGCGTGTGCTATTTGCACCTGTACGAAGGTTCTGCGGCTCAACCCATTGGCCCAACCAGTGTTGGAGTTGCCCTGAACGCATACGCAGAGAAAGGGCTGTTTGACTGGATATCTGTGGACAACCGTCTTTGCGCTGTCAGACTCGAAGAAATGCTCAGAGCATCAAGGGGCGCCTATGCAAACTAATGTCTGCTTGTCGCTGCGGCATATGCTCTCACACTCCAATCCAGACGCAGTCAATGCTAATTTTTACCAGCTCATTAACCTTCTGCACATCGCACGGCACACGGACATATTAACACTGACTGGAGATATAGACGCTTGTGCAGCGTGACTTGAGCGTTCAACTGTCCTACGGTGTTCGTCGAGCAGACAGCGATGTAACGGTTGTTGAAACTTTGCATCGAAAACGGTCTCTTCCTATCTTGTAATTTTTGGCGTTCTAATCGGGAGCTACTGTAGACTGTAGATCGCTTGTGTGCGACTTATTTTGCCCTACGGCTGGAGAACCTGGTCTATTCGCGACGAAAATATCAACCGACTGCATTTGTTTGCCCATCCTTGTCTCCGCCACTTACCACATATCAGATAGGATGGTAGCGTAACCAACGCAACGGTTCGCCAGTGCATAATCTGGAAAATCCGGAATATACGATCAATTGATGCAATAATCCCAATGCTCTGCTTCCGACGGTCGGGTCACGTCCTCCGTATGCCGGCTGAGTGTTTACCGCACCTAGCAAATTACCCACATTTCGGTAAAATTTCGAAAACTTAGCCATCGGTTCTAAAGTTCTTGACTGCTCCGTTGAGTAGTGTGGGTTGGTGTCGTCTGCCAAATTGGGATCTTCTTAGTCGCAAAAATATCCGCTTTCAAATGTCAAAGTCGTAGTGTGTCTACATTCGCAACGTTTCTAGTTGTTCGATTTAACCGTACTTTATCCCGTTTTTCTTAATTTTTCTTCCATATCCTCCTTTGAGGATAACCCTGTTCACTGCTGCGATGAGCGTCCGGCTCAAGCCGCATCTCCATCTGTTTAAGTTCATAGCGGTTGTGAATGGACGAGATGACTTAATGATATCCAACGCATCTGTTCCACATTTTCTAAACACAGTCAACATCGTGATGCGTACGTAGACTTCTCAACTTTGGCCATCACCGACAGCGGTCCATCTATAGTTGATATTAGTGTACGTCAGTCATGCAACCATTGCAAAAGAATGACCCCAACTTAAATATAAAAAGAGAGGTTGATGCTCAATTCATAAGCCCAGTGCCGTGCACTCGGCAAACGAACAACCTGTTTGTATGCGAGAGTGAAGCGGTGACTGCTAGACATCGTGCTTGCAGATCTCGCTGCTGTCACCGCGCTGACAAATCAGCCAAGTAGTGGCACTCTTTATACCACTAAACCCGATCGGCCATCATTGCTCACCTTTTCTAGACACATTTTCCGTCTCGTATGATTTACACTGACTAGTCTACTGGTATCCGTAATCATTTGAGATACGTCTGAAATCGACTAACAGTTTATAAGTTACTTAGAACTTGTGAACCATTCATCGACGTGTCAGTTTTAATTCAGAAGTAAAGCGTCATCAGTTAGAGTATTATCGATTACTCCGGCGTTGTTCTTAAACCACTGTTAATTATCTTATCATTGCGCACCGTTCTCTTTCCTTAACCTCCAACCTTACACCGGTCAGCTGCGATATTAGTTAATAGTGTTCGGTGTGGCAGATGAGTAGTTAGCATCCGCAGTGCATGAACCGATCATCTAGGTCTTTGTATGCTTAAAGAGTATGGGACCGACTTTGCTTGACCTTCGCTACTCAATTATCCGTTTCCTATTCTCATCGTTGCTTACCGATTTATGCCATCTGGTGCATACGGTTGAACACAGATATCGGGTGGTGGTCGAACATCTGAGGATGGTTTATGTCCCATACCTTAAGCGGCTGCATTTCGCAGTTGTGTACTGGTAGTACTCATATTCGCCTCTTTCTTCGCCTCTTTAGTGTTAGGGGTGGACTAGTTTGGTGAAGACCGCCTCAGCTTTGGAGATGCGGGTCTCTACCTGGCTCCCTTTGTATCTGCCGCGGATGGTGTAGCTGTTTAGTGACACATCGTTCAGTAACATCTGTGACTACACTATCCAACCTCAATTCTCCGTAACCGCTTAACTTTTGTAGATGCACTTCTAAACTAGAGAGCCTATCCCTAAGTGCCTGACATATAGCAAAATACCGTCAGCTTGAAACTTGCCATACAACAACACTATATCTTCCATTTTTATCTTGATCGGTCTTGACGAGCGTGTCCTTGATTATACATCACTCCTCTTTCTTCTCGTGGTTTTTGATTTTTGGCCACTTTTGGCGCCAGTTCATCGGCTCACTAGATCCCAAGTGATTCCGGTACTAGATTCTCAGTAGGGTCTTTTTTCCGAAAGTCGTGTCCTGATATATTTATCCGATGCATGATTAGTTTCGTTAGCCGGCCTCCACCCTCAAAGGCCGAATGTTGGAACGTATTCACAACCCATCGTATTTTACGTTTTGCAGTGGCTCGATGGTGGTGATATTAATAATTGTAATAATAATAATACGGTTAACTTGCCGAAACTGTGATACTCCGTAAGGATATTGAGTCAGCCACTTCTCCTAACGTTCAGTTTAACGAATGTTAGCGAGTAGCATTGTACCACCTGCGGTACCAAATGTTGGACCTAAAGTCGTTCAGTCTAACTGCTCTGATGACGCTTATCTTTTCCAATGTCTACCACTTTCCGATTGTGTGTGTGTGTTGACAGTTTACCGCGTTGTGCATTTCGTTTGGTTCACTTGAAGTCAGCTTAATTAACCCAGACTTGCTTACCGTTGTGAAATAGATCTCCGCCAACCTGGCGCAGTTTGGGTTGGGCTGTTAGTAACTCAGTGACAACCACGCCGAGTACCAGTCATGTGGTTGCAGACTCGATTACCCTGTTGTTTCAATTGCTCTTGCCCATGTTCGGGCAGTCTTACAGTATCCACCCCTCACATGCGACTTAGTATGTCACACGACAACTGATGCCTCTCACTGCTAAGGCTGAAACCTAATCAAAACTCAGGTTGCAATAAATGAATGAATTAGTAAGTCCACACAGGTATGTTCATGTTTCTGTCTTACGATTGCTTTTAGGAAATTCGATCGTCCAAGAGATATGGGTACCGTGAGGAGATCAGTGTACTTTTTGTGTACAATTACCTTTAATGTGGTATACCAGAAAAGTACAGTCTATTTATAAATAGTTTGACTATTTGTTCACTGTGCTTTATCACACGACGACCAAGTGTTTGTTTTCTTAACGGCCGTCTTCTGATAAAAGGTTGTAATATGTACGTAGCGTTATTGCAATCTGAAGGTGTAGTTGTTGTCTTGGATGAATAAACCTGTAATCAAACAATAGGTTCTACGATCTTGTCTGGTTCTACTTTAACCCTGATTAAACAGATTAGGCCGAATCCATCACCTCCCCTGCATCCCCGGGGCCTAGACGATAGGGCGTTACTACTAGACGGTTTTGCTTAGAATGAGACTTTGAAACGGGTTGTGCAGTGTTTGGAATCAAGTTTATTGAGGCGCGTTTAGATTCCTATGCGCATCCTCCCTGTGAGCACACTCAGAATAAATCCAGCTGGAACTCCAATCCTCTGGCATTATGATGTTAACCGTAAAGTGAACAGACTTGTAACGCAGTAGTGGACCTGATGGACACGTTGTGTTGATGGTCCTTAGATAGCGAAGGGGGTACACATCAGAATGACGGTCGATACATAGGTTGAAAGAGTGGTCTTTCGATATCATACCGGTTCTGTGGAATTTGAGTCGTCCCTCACTAAAGTTGTTGCTGTCAGTGACTGGTTCTTATGAAAGAAGTCGCTGTGGTGGACGTTAGTTAATTAAAGTCAGGAAAATGTGGCAAACCAATATATATATATATATATATATATATATA
>LOND01005090.1:17533-33811 GCA_014220965.1 Paragonimus kellicotti
TGACACCACTAACCGCAGTAAACAAAAATTGCGGGCGGCACATGACTCGGCAACTTAGTGCATCAATACGAGTGGAATATGCTTGAACAACACAACGAACATGAGCACTTGTTTACATAAGGCTACAACCCCAGAGCGAGACAGATGTTAATGACAAGTTCTCACGCAATAAACACCACCTACTGCTTGATTATTCTCCAAAGTTTCTTCACATACTTCACAAGTAACACGGTTGACTCTTCCATCTCCACTGCGTCATCAATGGCTTGTAGCTCAATAAATGTACAACATTTCTGAGCAACCCAATCTGCACTGACCAGATTGCCTTCTTCACTAGTTGCAGGATGATTGTAGTAAATAAGTATCACTCACTTCTCAGTGTAAATGGGTCGGTTCAGACGCAAGAAGCACAAATAGTTTGTCCCCGTGACATGAAAGTGTGTCTAAATAATCCCTGTCAAACATAAAGCCATACGGAATGTACGCCTCAAAAGGTATGACGTACCGGCCTAGACTTAATATCCATTGTCATCTAAAAACTGCACCACGGGATTACCAAAACCGCTCACAACACATTTTAACTGCTCCTTATCAACCAACCATTTACTGAAAGCCTGGAAATAATTCGCAATCACATCTATCTTCAAAACTGAGTACAGAGAAGGTCCAGCAAACTGTCGACCAATAGCGTTGCTTTCGGTCGTCTCTAGAGTAATGGACAGCTTACTAGATAATCCTCTTTGGTCTAAGCTTGAAGACCTCCAACTCACTACCAAGGAACAACATGGCTTCGTAGGAGATAATCATGCGTTACGGATCTACTGGTTGTTCGTGATGTTTAGACGAAGGTTGCAGACGCAGGAATGGTCATAGACGTAGTTTATCTTGACATTTCCAAAGCCTTTGATAATGTTGATCATTCCATCTTGCTGCAGAAACTGGCCATGATGAGCGTTTACTCACGCAACTTGAGAAGTATCGGGCTGAACGTAGGTTCGACGTTAAGGTGAACTGACAGCTATCAGACTGGCTTCTGGCCAACAACGACGTACCACAACAATCAATCTTAATACCCCTGTTATTCATTCTTTTCGTTCTTGAGCTACCTAACATAGTCAAACCACCGATGTTGCTCCACGCCGATTACACAAAGCTCTGGTGAATTCTAGAGTACCCACACTATGCGGTGATCTTACAAGACGATTTAGACTGCCTAAATCAGTGGTCCACTACTGTTCACTATCAATAAGCGTGAAGTCATGCGCGTTTGCCATCAAAATTGTACTGTACCTTTCGAGTTTGTCTACAAATTACGCTACTATGGCTAAAAAACCACAAACAACTTCAAACCTTCTAGGAAGAATTTATGGAACCCTTCATTCCGAAATGTTTCCGACTAGGTTCGCTCCCATAATCAATACACATTTGGAACCAAACATAAAAAACTTGTCGCACTTACCTTAACAAATATATGGCAGTTTATGAAAGTGGTCTGATGACGCCCACTATAAAAACTACGAGGCTCAGAACACCTTACCTGGAAAGACTGGCAAAATCAGGCCAATTCTCAATGAATTACAGAAATCTCAGGGCAAACTTAACTTTTATCTGCAAAATACTACACACCCCGGGTCATCCAGTGATCACCCGCCGAAAGTTCTCTCTTTTCCTCCTCCCTTTCAACCACATCTGACACGTGATTACTACTATTGGCTTAGCAAACCTCTTAAGTCCTACGTTGTTGTTGTTGAGATGAGATTTTCGAGCGTGATCCACTGGATGACCGGGTGCTGTGTCATTTTGCAGATAAAAGTTAAGTTTGCCCTGAAATTTCTGTAATTCATTGAGAATTGGCCTGATTTTGCCAGTCTTTCCAGGTAAGGTGTTCTGAGCCTCGTAGTTTTTTATAGTGGGCGTCATCAGACCACTTTCATAAACTGCCATATATTTGTTAAGGTAAGTGCGACAAGTTTTTTATGTTTGGTTCCAAATGTGTATTGATTATGGGAGCGAACCTAGTCGGAAACATTTCGGAATGAAGGGTTCCATAAATTCTTCCTAGAAGGTTTGAAGTTGTTTGTGGTTTTTTAGCCATAGTAGCGTAATTTGTAGACAAACTCGAAAGGTACAGTACAATTTTGATGGCAAACGCGCATGACTTCACGCTTATTGATAGTGAACAGTAGTGGACCACTGATTTAGGCAGTCTAAATCGTCTTGTAAGATCGCCGCATAGTGTGGGTACTCTAGAATTCACCAGAGCTTTGTGTAATCGGCGTGGAGCAACATCGGTGGTTTGACTATGTTAGGTAGCTCAAGAACGAAAGAGGAATAACAGGGGTATTAAGATTGATTGTTGTGGTACGTCGTTGTTGGCCAGAAGCCAGTCTGATAGCTGTCAATTCACCTTAACGTCGAACCTACGTTCAGCCCGATACTTCTCAAGTTGCGTGAGTAAACGCTCATCATGGCCAGTTTCTGCAGCAAGATGGAATGATCAACATTATCAAAGGCTTTGGAAATGTCAAGATAAACTACGTCTATGACCATTCTTGCGTCTGCAACCTTCGTCTAACATCCGACACCAGTAGATCCGTTACGCCTTGATTTCTCTACGAAGCCATGTTGTTCCTTGGTAGTGAGTTGGAGGGTCTTCAAGCTTAGACCAAAGAGGATTATCTAGTAAGCTGTCCATTACTCTAGAGACGACCGAAAGCAACGCTATTGGTCGACAGTTTGCTGGACCTTCTCTGTACTCAGTTTTGAAGATAGATGTGATTGCGAATTATTTCCAGGCTTTCAGTAAATGGTTGGTTGATAAGAAGCAGTTTAACATGTGTTGTGAGGCGGTTTCGGTATCCCGTGGCTGCAGTTTTTACGATGAACTGTTCAGAGTACGGTTTCTCACAAACACAACTCATCCTGAGAAATAGTAATTACGACTTGTGCAACCGTTGTCTCACTGTGAAAATTCAGACACATGAATACACAACTGACTAGTCTATTCACGATTCTGCAGGCCCAAACAGAACGATTTCCTCATGCGTGCACATACTCAAATGTATTAACAGATGTGTACTGTCTGGCGGAGATAAACAGGTATACCAGACTAGGCACAACTACTGACATGTTTGTCACAAGGCTGATAAAGTGACAGAAGTTTGACGATTGTCTTTAGAAGCTTTGCGAGAATACCACTCGAAGACAAAACAACGTGGAAAGTTTAATCCATCGTCGTCAATTTAGAGCGATTTGTGCGAACCAAATCCTTTCGGGACTAACGCACAACACAGAATCCTATCAACACACGAGATTAACTTAGCCGGTACAAATTTAGTACGCGCTCACAAGAATTGTGTGGGATCTTGAATGAAAATGCATAGTTGCACAAGAGATCAGTGTTTACGTTATAAAACCGATTCGGTTTGGATTACAGAAATAATCAAACTGATCCATACTAGTTCGTTCCGTTCACGCTGCTGAGATGAAACAAGCCAGATGCGACGTCACTTATCAGCCGTACACAGTTAAACCAAGAACGCGTTCAAATATTCGAAGTTTGTCAGAAAGTCTGCAACATTTAGTCCCCACCTACAGTAAAAGATAAAAATGCGGGGAAAACCAACAGTAAGCCCACATATTTATTAAAAACGCGCCCGAACTGATTCGCATGCAAGTCGGCAAATGTAGTGAAAAAATTGGACGAACGGACGTAACCAGTGAACACAATTTGTTATATTCCGTTGCCCTCTAGTTTGCACGCAGCCCGACAGTCGACAAACTGGTGATTGTTCGCTGTGAGAAATTCTGTCGAACTGGAGCCATAAAGCAACTCAAATCGAGCTGGCACGCAATTCGGACATAAAAATGAGTTTGACTTACGGGAAAACCGAACCTGCCTGAGAGCAATTTGTACAGTAAAAAAGAAGTGGGAGCATAAGATGACAGCGTTACCTTCTGTTAGTTCTTCAGTCCATTAACGGGGGAGATGTGAATCGTGGGAGGCATTCAGAATACTGCGGCAACTGAACATGCTAAATCTGCTCAGGAGGATTGATAATAAACCTGAAAGATCATCAAATCAGTTAGATAATCCAATTACCGTTTGGGATACACGGTTGACAACACTTGAAGAGCTACAGATAGCCTAAGGCAGTTGAACAAATTTTGTAACTGTATCTTACGCTTACTGTGTATACCTAATCTAAGTGGCAAGAACAAGTAACCGAGCAAGTTCAGATCAGTCGGAACGGACGTTTGAGAATACGATAAGATGATTTAGAACAAAGATTCATGTGAGTCAGCTCTGAGCTTAACATGTGTAGGTGATAGTCAAGTAGCCATTCGTCACATGAGATCGTTCTAAGGTGCAGGTTTGCGTTAGATGGACACAATCAAAACCACAGACAGCAATGATACGTCAACTTGAAAATTTACAGGAAACCCTGAGAAGTGCTACACAACAAATCCTGAACCCAAGATTTCTACTGTAAATCAATTTCAGCGAGAACAACCACCTGACACAGTATGTGCAAAAAGTAAGCAACGTAAATCCAGATGACAAGATGGACAGCTTTCCGGGGTGATCGAGATACAAAGATGCTACCCACTTGGTAAGTAGCATCAGAAAATATCCTACCAAAGCTTCCATACGTCACAGTACTTGATTGTAGGACGCTCAAGTGAGGTAGACGTCAAACCAGTGTTCATTTAGACAAACTCTTAATGACTAACAAGGAATAATACAATCAACAATGTGATGACGACTGTCCCATCCATATGGACTTTCCAGTCAGCCCTTAGAATGGAACTGACTGACGTTCAAAGGGGATTAGCCAAAAAGCTGAGATCAAATGTAAGTTATGCTCGATTTGTTAATCTAGGGAAAAACCGCATTTGGTACCTATCCATAGATGCGGAGATATGTGGTTAAACGGCGAAGTTGTCAGGTACCTAAAAGTAACAACGGACTAATCTGAATCCAACCTGCTTTGGTTCAATCATCAGGAACACACTACATGAGGGACTCCGAAACGCAGTACACCCCATCAGCCTCGTTGGATAAGCAATATGCAATGACGGCCACACAGTTCTCTCAGTTTTATTCCGATTGTCCCCACAACCCGATAAGAGTAAATAGGTATCAAAAAACTATCAATTCTTATGAGGTGACATGGTCTCGATTAGTTGGACATGAAAAGAGTGACACGTGAGAGCAATACTGTGACAAATATTGGGCGATATTACTGAAATGGACAACTTACGACAACGGTCAGTGAGCAGGCTGAATGCGTTCTTTGAGCACTACTCTGAAGGTTCATATGAGACACATGAACATCTTGCGCATAGACGGGTGCTCGGAACTGGAATAAGTGTCCAATCGAACACCGGTCAGTCAGATAATGAACAGGATGAATAGTGAATGCAGCTTTTGTTCAAAAATGGGTATCAGTGTGTGGTTCCAATAATATGCTAGGTCATGACGCCGACAGCTTATTGCACAACATAAATGATGTCGTGATCAGATAAAAGATTAGGGTGCCCTGGCCACTGTCGTTTAAAGATAGGAAAGTTCAGAACTTCCTGAGGAATTTAAAGATGCTTCTGAAGTGGTTGAGGTCACAATCAACCACGAACGCCTGGTGAAAACGTTGGTGAATGCAACCCGAAGGGACAGCCGCGAATCCTTAATGACCGGACTCGACAGCCAGGTTGATCCCTGTAATGAACGCAGGTCCACGAAGGATGGATTCTCTAGTGCTTGTCGATACTCTGTGAGAATTGCTAGACAGAACCCGCCCCAAATGAACTCAGCATCATGGAAACAATTACCGACATATCAGATCATCGAAGACCACTTCTACTGGGAGATTAAGTTCGCCCGGTACGTGTGCCTAGTTGGAAAGACAGTGTCCAATTGTCAAACATTACACGCGAACTAATGCCATAAATGACAGCTGCAACAATTATGCCCAAGCGGTCGGGTAACAGGGATCTGAAAGAGCTTTGAGAAGCGATAAAACAGCTCACAGTGGACGTGACAGCTTTGAAGAAAACGAAGCACGAAACAATGAGCTCAGAGAAAACTCTCAGATCTGTGGCGGATGCAGTGTGGATACTGGGGGAGAACAGAGTGTGTTGCTTGAGTGAGGAGCAGTACGGTATCTTGGTATATGAAACACTTAGTCCTTGTTCACATAGTTCATGAGCTCGATGGAGGCGTCATTCAAGCGTAAGAACAAACTAAGTGCAACAGAAGCGGTTGTTTCTATGGTTAAGCAAGGAAGGGGAGCACGGATTGAACCTTGGAGGTTGGAGCTTCGGGCAGATATAACTTACGGAACACGAGCTTGAACAACTGTGTCGCGTATTAACTGTGCTAGCCCAGGAAGCCTATCAGACCGGTACCGACCTCTTTGAAACAGTTCAGGCCGTGACTGACTTGAAATTAGCAAACTTAAACTTTTTATCTAACCAGTTATGTGTCAGCTTAGGTTAATCAGGTACGGTGTGGCAATATATCGTTATGTGAACGTCTCACGGTGCAATCAATGATCAGCAAAGTTGTAGAGTCGCTCAAAATTGATGATAGTCCCTGTGGATTTTGTAGTTGGTTCGAACATAAACTCGTCCTAACGAATGAGAAAGTCGGACCACATAGACTCCTCAACTATTGGTCCACCTCGAGATGGTGAAAAGAGAAGTACAAGATGTGCCGAAGGGAGATGTGAGCAAAACTGATAATAGTTATAACAAGTTGTCAGCTTAGGTTATGGAAACGGCCAACGGGAAGTTTCGGTTCTACTTGTAGTTTCGACGCAAGAATACAGCAATTCCCAGCGCACGCATTCAGACAAAATCTCGTTGGTCTTATGGATAGACCATTAAGATCTTGTTAATAGGTGCACGAGATTCGTCCATTATCGTTATCAGTGGCAGTGGTACATCATTGGTGTCTAACAGCAATGCCAGTACGGTAAGAATACCAAATATTTGAAACGATAGACGATCGCAACGTAGAATAAAATCGATTAGCGAAACAACACGCCCATTGTTCAATTACCCCCAGGTGCGTATGGATACTCGCCTGCATGTCTGGTCGTTGACTTGTTTATTCACTACACATTACTCAGGGGTTTTTTCCCGAACCGACCTGTGTGCTATATAAAATGTATCATTCTATTCATACTACTCATCAGTAACTAAAAGCAACTTTAACACAAGAGAAAACAAGTGTACAGGCAAAAAGAACATCACACAATGGCTGTAGTCATGGGTTATGAAGTAAAAATGGAGCAACCAGAAATCCATCGAGAGAAAAGGTACAATAGTAAAAGGTATTGCCAGATTATAAAACGAAAACAATAAAGGATGAACAGTGGCCAAAATCAGAGGAACAAATCATTTAAAGACGATTAAAAGTAAGGTAATCACATAGGCTTGGTGGCAAGTTCAGTTTGCCAAGCGCTTCCAACTTCGGGGGTCGAAGTTTATTACGTACAGCCAGACGAGCAATGGACTGAAGAGAGGGCACATTATCTGTTGGGACGAAAAACGGAACAATTATACTAATATAACACACAAACAACAGCGAATTTGGGTTATAGCCTTAAACAACTGCGACGAATCAACGACAGTTGCTGTCTTTGATGATGTCGAGTATGTGCATGCAAAAACCAGGTATTCTGCTTCTGGCAGTAGCTAACTCGTTCAGGGTTTGTAAAATATGTCAATCATCTGTCTCGGTCGCTAACGCGGTCAGCCCACTCTAAACAGGTTAGGCGGTGGCAACGGTGGTGATAATATTCTTGCTCGAAAGAAACCCTTGAACAGGAGACACTCTTGCTCGATAAATACTTTTACGGGGCACGTAATTCTTGACATCAGACACTCTAATTGCAGAAGCAAACTTCTGGAACTACACTGGGAATAGCCCTAATCTGACAAAGAAAGAAACGGTGTGGTAATCTTATCAGACGAGATCCAGCTCGATTGGGCATTGGTTTCAGGGCGAATTACTAAAAAAACACCCAGGCTCCCCATAAGAAATGTAGCATTTTTGAAAAGGTTCTCACAAATCGTGTGTCTCAAATAAGTTGTATCTTCCTTTTACACAAACCGGATCTTACCAGTGTGTAGACAAAATATAACAGTCCTACACATTTATGCATAACCGACCTTACACTCATCTGCAAAATTGTGGTCTCTAAATGTAGCACACCAACTGGACGAATTTAGATTTATCACACTTTGCATACTGAAGTCTCGACAAACAGTTGGTCAGTTAGTTTCAAGTTTTCTCCCTTGCCAAAAAATGAAATGAAAGCGATTCAATTTGCGCCGTTAACAAATTCATGCGATCTAAGAGGTCTCGTGACTTAGACTTACAGCGTACACAAAACGAATAGAGTGAATCAAGATTGATACTTGCACTAAACTTCCGTCGTGCATCAAAGGGTAACTGTAATGGTATGTTTGCCCCAGACCACAATTACCAACCAATGGAAAATAAATTGTTAGTTGTTAGTGTAAAGGGATTGGATTGGACAAACACATCGATACGAAGTCAACCAGTGATTCGCAGAAGGCTACGGCCAATCAGTGTCGACAACGCGAACAGACTGGTATGTCCGCACGGGGACCAATCAGGATGGCACGCTGCTCCAGCATCGGATTTTGTTATAACGAGCATCGGAGTAAAACAAGTTGTTTAAGTGCGTCACGCATTAAAACAAACGAGCCAACCAATAAGAAAGCTAAAGCGTCAGTACCAATCGTAATTCTTCATTTTACTGATGCGTCTTGTCTATAAAATAACCAATAGAAACTCAATAAACTGAGATTTGCTTTGTGCCACGTGGACTGACTTTTGCTCTCGTTCCGGAAAGGTAGCGATTTTTTAACAGTTAATCTCCAGCTGTTCCCATAACAACATACTCCACAACTAACATGAGAGAGAATCATAACATGCCGGAGCGTTAATCTATTGAAAAGCCAACATTTGATGCCCCTTCACGTAATCGTTTTTAACAAAATGAAAGTAGGTTACACTTTATACATTCACACTTGACTAAATAAGGAATTCTCACATCAATTAGTTGAAAGATGATAACACATTGAATGACAAGTAACCTCGCTCAGTTTAGGACCCATAGTCACTTTACAGTCCAGACGTCATAGGAATTCGGAAAGTGCTGCTAAGCTGAACGAAAACTTCAAAAATAAAGGCGTATCTAAAAACTAGAACAATTTGTTACTTTTGAGTTCTCATCATACGGGCTCCATGGAAGCTTAACTGCGTTAAAATTAATCACACACTAAAATCAGTTACATTTTATACTCGACCGAGGTATTGTGATTTATTCACACGTTAAATAGAAGTAAACCAACCGTGTCACACACGGTCGGCGACAATCACATCCAACTCCCTATCGAACTCAGCATTGATATCCACTACAGAGCAAAAGCCTCGCCAACTTGCACGGCTGATCGATTTTCAAACAATTCCCCTCGTCATCTCATGCCAACTGTTGTTAGAACGAAAGGTAAACACCGCAGCAGGTCGTTGCGACTGTTAATCGTATCGAACTTATCAGTTGTTCAAACTCCAACTATAACCGTTGCAGCACCAATGAAATCGTACGCGTTTAACATGGCTTGCCCCTGATTCGTTGCCCGTCAGACTAACTCACAGTCGTATACAGCGTAGATAGGCGGTCGAGCTGGTTTGTTGTCACCCAACCGTTTGTCCGCCAAGGAGAGGCACCTATATGCATGCGAAAGCCCATGAAATGGAAACTTTTTACTGTTCAGTACGCGGCGCCACACTGACACGCGCACATTGCACACGGCTATTCCCAATGTATAGGAAATCTGAGGCTGCTTACAATGGGCTAACGGTAATCAATATCCAAAGAGGTAAGAATTCTAGGGATGCACATCTCAGCCGAAAGCTATGCAGAGTTCGATAGCAAAATGGCCTCGATTAAAACCTGTTGATCGGAGGGATCCGGTCAACAGCTCTGTGGATACTGGTGTCTACGACGAAGGAAGATCTGAAGGTGGATTAAAAGTTTGGGAACGTGAAAGAAATTTCATACGTGTGGTTCACGAAAATGTGTCAACTGAAAAGATTTGCGCCATGTAGTACACACTTGTCGAACAGGTACACCAAATGCATCGGTGGGTTCAGCAGCAGGTTGGCAGAACAAAGTTCTGAGACAACCCAGCGTATATAGTGACCTTTTGTAAACAAACCGTCTGAAAGTTTGGCATTTTAATATATACGCCAGGCCTGCTCTTTTGATGGCTCTGACAAAGGGACGTTTGTGGTCACTGCGTCGCAATCATACGGATCGGATTTCATGAGGCTAAATCCTTGCACACATCGTAAAGAAACATCCAATGAAAGAAATACTCTTGCCGTCTCCAGAAGATGCTGCTTGTGGAGATCCGGTAGTGTTGAACGCTTATTGGAATCTTGGATAAAGATGAACAACACAGTCTTCCTTCAATCGACAATCATACGTCGTTTCGATATCACATAGTGCAGGAGTTAGTGAGCATAACGCACGACAACCCTATTCTGCATGTGCGCTTCATCAAATACAAGAGCAACTAAAAAGATGATGTTGTTTGAAGATACGAAGCGATCGAGGATCCCCGTCAGCAGTAAACAAGATAAGAGTAAAGTCAACTGAGCTGTGTTAGAGATTAAGTAATCCGTCGTAGGCGCACATCACATCGAGTGAAAAAGTAATGTGACAGGGCATCTGTACATTTTGTGCAGATAAAGCAAGATAGGAGATTGCCACAGTTCTGTAGCAATCACTAACCACAGTAAAGTAGTCCATACCACTTAAACAAGATACTGCGAACGATTGCAGTGAAGGAGCATTTTTGGCACACTTGGAAGACAGCTAAATAGAACAAAACATGCAGTTCATCCAAGCCGAATAAAATCCATTCGACTCACGTTGAACGGTCTTCAGCAATTGATGTAACCGACTACCTTTGGGAGCATAGTCCAGTGGGGTAAGGTTATCCATATCCAACGGGGTTGGATAGGCACCATGAGCCAAAAGAATGCTGGCCATTAACAGATCATCCATTTTCGCAGCCAAATGAAGCGGAGTGGTCAGACGTGCACGACAGTTGGGGTCTGCACCTGAAACATACATGAACAATAACTCGTTTGCGAAATAATCTATAGAAAAAAAAATCAGAAATCGGGTTTTGAACATGTTGCCCCGAGATCAAAAAGTCGATGGCAGACCGTCCAGCAAATTCCTATGTGATGAGAACACCATGTAAGCAAAATCTACGAGCACACAAAACATTTGACAAGTTGGACCAAAGTTCAGTTTCCAAGACATACTCCTTCAGTATGCTTGTTTCTATTCGACAAACCAACTCAAGTGCAAAATCAGGGTGCCAAGACCTGAGCAAAATTAGCTAGAGTAGCCAGGATGTTCGTCACTCACGATATCGTCGATAAGTTAACTTAAACCGAGTTCCAACTAGACTGAAAATGAACTGTAACTAGAACACCACAAAAGAATCTTATGAAACTCATTACCGACAGCTGTCCTGATTACATACGGCGAGCACATGTTGGAAAACATGGACAAAAAAAAACAAGATGAATGAAGTGAATGCCCAGTGCGTTTCGAAAGTTATCTGTTTTTGAAAAACATCTGAAATGGGGACATCGTGAACGTATCTGCAAACACTCCAACAATGACCAAAATTCCGAGTGCGCCCGAACGACGCTTCGCCCATACTGTGGCTGATCGATCGACCAGTTTGAGTTGTTTGTTAAAAAACGTAGGTAACTGCCAAAACGCATTGCATGGTAAAGCTTAAATTACAGGGCATTCACTACGACCTAAATTAAAAGCTGCTTGTACGTCGCATTGACAGCCTTGAAACTCTACCTGTTTTTAATGGTTTAGTGCTTGCAGCATTCTACGTCAAAACTACTGTAAGAATGGAAAATAAGCATGACGCACAAATGATAAACAAGTAGACGATTGGAATCCATGCAGAAATCACGAAAACGAAGTATGAGCGAACAAAATAGTTTCCAGTCAACTCTCATTCTTGGAAACCAGAACCACGGCGATTTTCAGGTAATTCTCCAGCTGGCGTGTCACTAAATTCTTAGGGGCCCGGAAAATGATGTAACGAGCTGCTGCGTGAAAGCAGTATATTCGCCACTTTTCGAGGTAACAATACTCGTCGTACCATGTAAAGTACATTCGTTAATTCGTCACTTGACATCGCTACTGACGTGCTTACGAGCAGTTTTTTACCAGCCAATAATTTTGATATAGTCGACGCGAGTGCGCGTGTGTCAGAGGTCTGCTAGTTTGCCCCGTCGAGTAACGCGGATGCTAAAACAATAATGGGATATGTGGATGTGTGTACACGCATGCGATCCCTGATTTTTTCTTCTACTTTGGCGTGGCGGTCAGGCTTGTGTACCGTGTTGCTCTGGAAAGCTACACTCGCTGGGACTACGGTCCCTCCTGGTTTAGTCACGTCAGATGGGTCGGACGAAAGCAAAGCGATTTAGGGTTGTACGTCGCATTACTGAATGCGCACCAGTGCTTACGTAGTGAAGCACCATTCTACGGGTATGCAACGAAATTACACTGACGACTATCACAGCTGTCTTCACGCTTGGAAGAAGTACCCTCAGATAAAGAGCACTTCAGTCGCCCAGTTGTTGGTTTTGACCATTGGCGTAATATTCTATCGAAAAACCATACGTTTCAAAAGCTCGAGGCAGCCTTCAATACACTACATTGTGCGAAGCGGTAACCAGGCTGAGATGTTAACGTCTTGTTCATTGCGCTCCGGGCAGAGTTAACTCCTCACAAACAGGTGAGTCAGACACCTGAAACATCGGGTCAGGTCCACCGAGAAAACCTGTTGACACGCAGGTCAGGTTTTATATCACAGGATCCGAGTGGGGCCCACCAAGAGAACTGGCGTCAAAGTGATGGTCGGGCATAGTGTGATGACGCTGGCTGGACTCCGTGACAGTGATACAGTCAATGAGCACGGTGACCGTCTGCCTCGAAGAGGGTGAACTACTAACGAAGCGACCGCACCCGTTCCCGGCTGAATGCGGCACGGACTACAGGCCAGTCAGGAGCAAATTGGTTGTGCACATTTTCACGCCTACCTGATCTAGATAGGCCAGCCAACGACGAAGAGTGGAGGATGGACGACTGGAAAACTCGGTGACGGAGACGTGCGATCGCCGTTTGTCTCAAAGATGACCCCAAAATCACTACTCTTGACGGCAGGTTTGCAACATTTTTCGGGGAAGATCGCCAAAGCGATCACGTTAACAATCGGTGCACAGTGTCAGAAACACCCGGACTAGTTTGACAACAACGATGAAGACACTTCAAGTCTGATAAGAAAGAATAAAGCGTCCGCCGTCTTCAGTGTGGACTTAAACAATGAGGACAAGGAAGGGACACTGCATCACTCGACGTCAACTTGCAGGACAGCTTTGAGGAATAAAAGACGACCGGTGTAAGAAGCAGGGGGCCTGATATAAAGCCACGCTGGTAGTCGCAACACAGAGAGCATGGTTCGTTTAAGGCGACTTTTAGTCTCTCAGCTCAGTCTGCTATAATACCAGTGGGCAGGGTCTGTGGCGTTTTGTGCACGCAACCGGTGGACATCATGAAGATCTGGCGTGAACACTGGGGCCCCAATGAATCGGCCTGATACCACTGATTGAATGGTAGTGAATAACCCGTCACAGCAAGACACCAAAGAGACATTTGCATTCTACTCCGATCTGGTAGAGTTTCAGAGGACCACTGGAAAACTGCGGAACAGACAACGTGAGGGTGGAGATGGACGGGTTGGGAAACATTGGAAGTATAACTACCCAGCTCTAGGACGCTCCCTGTCCCAGCAGGTCTACTCCATCTGGAACAGGAAACAGTCTCGCAGAATCCAAAGATGCTCACTGTGTAGCTTTAAGAATAAGAAGAGCTAGCAGAGCATGAACGGTCGTCGGAGAATTACTCTGTTGAGCCCTGCTAAGAAGGTTCCAGCAAGAATTTTAATCCATCAAATTGAAGCCGAAATTGTGAAAACGAATGTTCCCAACAGACAGTATAGATCCCAGTCAGTTACGGCATTATTGACGGGAAAGGTGCTGTGAACGCAACCGGCCGCTGTATGTTCTCCCCGTAGATTTCACTAAGACGTTTGATTTCGAATCATGAGCCACTTGTCAGCGGTGTTTGGTAAGTCTGCATGTCCTGGTAAATCAATCTACTTAATTAAAGTGGTAAGTATGAAGGCGAAGATGCAGTCATCACTGCTGTGAAACAGAATTGGACGTTAGCCCTAACCCTACTTGACCTATAGTTGAATGCAATACTACCAAACGCTTTCACAATCCGGAAGACGATGTAAAGGTAGAATAGTGCACATGAGTAGTCACCCGCGATGCTCAAGGTCGGCTGTGTAACTCGACCGTTCGAATGTCATGCCCGTAGGTGATAGTGCGCTATTTACATACAGTCGCGTGCTCAAGTTTGAGAAGGACATGACAGCCAGCTACGTTAAGCTTTCCACATAATCGGGTGACCATCAGACCTATTAAGAAACTGGTGGCTTGTACTTAGTGAGAGGGGTGTACTTACCCCCAATTACAGCATCCACCGGTCAACTTGTGGACCAGGAGGGGATTGCACATTCAAGTATCCTTATCACCGACGATGTAGGCTCACCACAGTTGCACGGTCGAGGGGTAGCCTCCGAGAACGAGGAGTGAGTGGGGTGCCTTTACTGGGCACACAAGAAACTTTCGGTGACACGATACCTCTACCTGGAAAGGGGGGCTGGAGGGGGCAAACGAGCATGCATGTGTCGATCGATGGACAATTTCTCTGATCTCTAATGCGTATCATAATTTTTGCTTCTCAAATCTCGTCATATATGTACGCCTGTTACACGAGTCTAAAAGCCAATCTGATACCAACGTAATACAGCTAATCCAAGAGTGAGCGAGAGTTCGAACCGCAGTCTCGTCTGGTCCGAATCAAGAATCATCAAACTCATGTTTCTCTTTTTCCACGACTTAAGGTTTTTATGCTTCGTGATTACTACTCAACGCTGCCTTGGGTCAAATGTCGTATATTGTCCGTGGCCGAGGCTTTCGCACTCCCATTACGTCACTCCAATTGGCGCGTTCAAAAATGGTTTATTCGTTCATTTAGTTACCATAGCCAAACGCAACCTCCAAAACCAGGAGTGTTTTACCTCCTCTCTTTGGTTGATTACCTTAACAGATACTGTCTGTCTAACACAGGCTATATTTGTGTCTCTAACTGCAACGAAGTCGCGTTTCTCTAGTCGCTCTGCTTCATGTTTTTATTTCAATCAGTAGATTCGTGGTTGTCATTCAACTTCGCCTGCTGACTCCTGATTAATTCACCACCAGTTAGTGACCAATTGCATGAGCTGGCGAATGATCAAAAACTCATTTTTCTATTTTTAATGGTGAAAATTCTCTATTAACAGTGGTGCTTTATACAAGAAGTATAGTCAGCGCATTATTTACTCCGTTAATAATGTTTCGTAGGTAGATGTCATTCTTGATAGTATTAACATTTAGTCACATTTGCCATTAAGCGAATAATTCACCTATAATAACCAGTGTAGTACCCAAAGTACTAGACTAGAATTGTCTTTTTTATCATGGCAGTTCCATATTCGTGAAAATTGTAAATTCACCCTGCTTCAGGAATGCTTTTCCAGACTAGGAACGTTATACAAGAGTTATTGTATTGAGAGATACTGACAGCTAATTTCACTAGGTCCAACCCGATAGTTTGTTGTTTCATATACTGCCGGTGACTTTATATGCTGGTTGTGGTCGAGCAAACAATCGTAAATATTTCTGCACTGGATACATCTGTTGATTAGGTGGCGCCTAAATCACTTGTATTTGGTGTACTTTCTACATACGCGGCTATGCACACGCTCATTACTTTTGAGGTTTGCAAGTCCTCATCACTGGTAACGTACCCGCAATCGGAACGATGGTTAGGATATTGACCAGTCATCGCATACTCTCAAAGAATTTTCTGGTTCCATTGTTGAGTCTTGGTAGTCAGCTGTAATAACATTTAAGAGTAGTGCGATTTCACAACATTCAAGATAGTGTAATATGCTTTCTGGTTATACATAATTCTATGCACGCTTTGTAAGTCATTGAGCGCACGGTAAACTAAACTC
>LOND01005091.1:27809-41447 GCA_014220965.1 Paragonimus kellicotti
CCGTCAAAATGCAGATTGTGAGCTACGTCAGTAGAGATGCCTACAGAACTTTTCCAAATTATATTCACATTGTTTTATGCTCGATTCCCACACGGAGCTGAAGTGTTTATTTTGAATGATGAGGTCAGATCATCACATATAATTGTACCCTGCAAAAATACCGGAACATTTACCGTAGATTCAAATATTGGAGTTTTGGAACAGCTTTATATGTCAGTCCGTCCAAGTCTAACAATCCATTGGCTCTGAGACTGAGCACAGACAGCTGAGGTAAATCGCCTAACGCGGAACCGTTCTCTTCTCTGATCCAGACAAATTCTTCTTCCTCTTCCACTACTTGTTCCTCTACCGATGGTGGAAGCTCAGTGGATTCACCTTGGTTATTCGCGTCTGATGGTGGTTCCTCGGTCTCGGACAATTTCGCAACATCACGCTGCTTATGGGAAACCTCATCCTCTTCGTCTGCCGGTAATTCGTCTAACGTGTTGATAGGGCGTATTTTGGGGTATAATTTGTAGGTTGCCAGGCTAGTCAACGCGTTGTGACTCAAAAATAAAGCTTTCAATTTCGGCAGTTGAATTTTCAAGGAGATCGGGGCACCGAGGTCATCCGGAGAGGCCCTGTCTAACAGATACAGCTTGTTATGAGCCAGTTCAAGCGTATGCAACTCCGGTAGGTCACGACCGTTCAGAAATGGCTCGCCGTTCGACGTATTGAAAAGTTTGGTAAGTTGATTATCTAACAGAAGAAGTCAACCCAGGACATAAATATTGTTGACTGATTCATTTGTGGCTTTTAACTTGAACACGTTTCATACTGTAAACTGTAGACAGAGAAGTTGATATCGCACGTTTTTGTCAGCTGCCCGTAGCAACAGCATTACAGACCATGCGTGAAAAAAATAAATCACACAAACTTTGCACCAATTTTCATCAAGATTAAGCCGGATGAACCTGGCAATTGTCACTCGTCAATCAAATATATCACTGGTGTAAATAAACTATGGTCGAGTCTCATCATCAGGCTAGCTCAATTCTAGTAACTTGTTCAATATAGATCTCATCAACTTCTGACGGTATGATGTGACACTATTTGTTAAAACGATTATTGACACTTAACGAAAATACCTGTGTTATGGGGTATATCTAAGTTCATACATTGCCATCTTATCCTTGATCCACTTGAACCGGTATACGACGTAACCTAAGAGCCCTCTCCCCATCTTCGTTATGATTATTCACATTCAGCATCACGGGCTAGTTCACCTAATCAGTTTGAATTTGTTTATCCAGTTTGTATTTTTACGTAACTGGCTTGTTGACTCGCGCACACTTATGCCTTCCTCACTTGTGAAACTGACTTACTGTGTTTCTCAGTAGTAGATAGTATTATATGTCACGTACGCTTGAGGGAGAGAGCCTGTAGAAGCCTCTTGACGGAATGAGGGAAAATTGAGCATAGTTAATCATTTACTAATCAGCATGTTTTACTACCTTTCCTCCCGTAGACAGTGACCAATGCTTTTACCATGGGTGCACAGATTATTACAAGATATTATTGCTGTGATGGATGGTAATTCGACATCCGCATATGTCGACGTGGGCACAGATCTTCTTAACCCACCTTCCGTAAGCGACAGTCTGGAGCAGGTATTACCGAATGACCCCAAGTGAGCAGATAGTACTCAAGAAGTGGGACAGACACTGGAGGAGGAAAAGCCATACCAAGGTCCTGATAACATGCAAGAACCTACGCTGGTTGGTCACGTTATCGACTCAAATGATTTTCCGTTATTTAGACAATGAGATTGTACCTTCTCTCTGGGCTACAGCACTTTGCTCCATCTACTTACTATGGTTCAGCTAACATGGACCATTGATGTTAGTGTAACCCGCATAGTCCTGACCATTTTGCGGGACCGTGTAAATGAAGGTGGCATGAAGCGGCTTACTTCATATGATAAACAATCCAGTGCATCAACAATGTTTGTTTGCCTCAATGGATTTTGAACGATCGTGAACATAAAATATACGCGCTCTGGAGAACTACCTCTTATTGAGAAGATCTGTATACTCTGTTCCATCAATACTCCATGACTGTACGTGCTACGTATTATCCCATTGAATTCTCAGATAGATTAAGAGCATGAGTGAGTTGTATGTTGTTATGACTGTTTCATCACGTGCTCCACTCGACGTGATACTCACGATTTCATCGAGTCCTTCTCTATTTCGCCAGTGAACCATCAGACATCCCGATTTAAATTTTACTTGTTCAGTCATCTATTGAGCATATTCACTTGTTTACTTGTTTAGAGTGACTTGCACGTGTTTCCAAATCTCAACCTAAGTCTAGGCCTTCGCCAGTCCGCCATTTGCGTTCAATCTGCCCTACTCGGACCGTAAGATTGCCTGTTGTTCGTCAGTTCCACTCATAACATTGAAGCACACTGAACTTGATTCATAAGAGCATGACAGTATGGAAGCTCAAGACTTAAAGCAGCACTTTGCATCTTAAAATAGTGAAGCTCATTCCGTAGAAACCAACCCGGTCATTCATCCTGCTCAATGTCCATTTTACCAGTTAACATACTTATCTTACTATATACAAAACAGTAGTATAAGTAATCCAACAAATTTAATGACGTCCGAAACAAACCAAGTGACTTACTGTTCAGCGAGAGCAATTGCAAACGTGGCATATGCATTTCACGAAGTTCCGTAATACGATTATGGTTCAAGTACAGATGAGTGAGTGCAGGCCATTTGCCAACTGGGAACTCAGTAATGTGATTGTAACCAGCATTCAGTACGAGCAAATTGTGCAAGTTCTCCAACGGTACTAAATTGGTCAGTTCGTTGAACGCAATATTAATATATCGCAAAAAAATGAACTTTTGCAGTGGGGTGACAGAAGTCAGAAATTTTTCTGGCAGCTGATGGTCGTTACCGTAAGCATAACTTACTGTTGCATATGAATTTGGTTGGGGCGTAAGATATTCCGTCCACGGTGGGCTCAATTGAACAGAGACCAAGCTGAATCAGTTCACCATCCAAAATGACTGTATTGGTTGATTTTTGCAAACTAAGTGAATGAAAATGTGTTCACTAACGATCGTGAACAATGGACAACGTACACCAACTTCTGTGCTTCCGTAACTTCGTCAGTCACATCATGTGGTTGTGATGATTCCTCTATGTCCTCCGCAGGTGAATTCAATGGCGGCGAAACACTGCCCGACATTTCATCTAGTTAGAAAGTGTGGTGTTCACCTAGAAACCGGGAGTTTCATGAGATTATACAACGTTTGGGTCCATCCACGAAGTGATCAGCCACATATATTTAGCTATAAATATAGTACGCTAAAATGCTTAGTGCAGTTTCTTGGTCTACCTGTAGAAATCTTTCTCGTACTCGAGCTCAAACTGTTTCCTCTGAATGACTAAATCTGTCAAACTATACATAATTGGTAGTTTCATTGCTCAGCGGTAATATTGGCGGATTCCATCGTGAAACGAGTGAGGGATTCTGCTTGGGCAGTAAATCCCCGAATAACTTGATGAATTCCAAAAGACACAATGGGTTGCGTGGATAACTCAATCTAGATGTGAAGTTTTCGGGCGCTGGATGTTGCTTCATGGCTCATCTGTTCGAGTACATACCGCTTTTGCACAAGTTGTTTTTGTCGCTGGTCCGAATCCAGCCGAAGCTCAGATTTTTCGGAGTTGGTCCTTTTCTGACTAATTATAATTACCAACCCGAAGAACCTAAATTTTTGGGTTTCGAATGCTAATTTTTTTACACATAACGAGTAAGTTCTGGGTGGCATTGAATGAGTTTGGAGTTCTGGTGCAGCAAGAATGTTTGCTTTCATTCCATGTCCTTCCTTTGTTACTAATAACTGACATGCGAATTTTACATATGTTGTACACACATCCCTGTGTTAATCAATTCATTCATTCATTCATTACAGTCAAGAACATGACAAGATTTTAATAAGGTGCCGGCCGTCGTTCACTTTAATAAGAAAGCTGAATAATCCACAAGAAAAAATTGTCAAAAACGATAAATTACACAAAACAGAGCTAAGCGGAAAAACCAAAAATGGTGCGAATGCAGACAAACCATTGAATGTAATACAGTTCACTTTGGGACAGCGTTCGTAACCAACAGTTTCAGTGATCACGAGAATCTGAACTGGGCAGGCGACAGTTTACTCAAAGGAATAATCACAACTTTCATATTACGTGACTCGGTTATTGTTCGACTACCTCTTGGTTTTATCCAGTTGTTGGTTGTCTCAGTATACATCACCCATCACAGACTGCACGACCTCATCAGTTAATCAGCTGATTGCGCATCCCGGGCGTTCCAAACTAAGTGCTGGGGAACGGCCGCGTTGTACATGCGATCATCCTACACGATATGGGTTAGCTGGTTAAACGCCGCAAAGCTGTTGATACCTTCGCAATGGATAGGCCGCATTTCCGAACCACAGAGCATTACGTATCCTTCCTTTCAACAGCAACCCGACAAGTTATGGATATCACATGTAGCACAAATTAGCAAGGGTACATGTCTTTGCTATTTTCACTGACACCT
The DNA here is from genome assembly GCA_014220965.1 of Paragonimus kellicotti. Taxonomy (NCBI): domain Eukaryota; kingdom Metazoa; phylum Platyhelminthes; class Trematoda; order Plagiorchiida; family Troglotrematidae; genus Paragonimus; species Paragonimus kellicotti. The sequence goes on from LOND01005091.1 coordinate 32,412, forward strand.
TATAAGTAGTGTTACAGACTAACAAACTAAGGCTACCCAGACATGTAAAACTGTCCACAGTTTTAAACAGACTGTCCGGAACAACAGGCGTGGGAGTGTGAAAGCTCACGACTTGAAGTAGCACTTTTCAGATTGATGGAGTGAGGCTGATTCCATAAAAACAAGCCCTGTCGTTTATATTTTTCAGCATGGTTCGCATGTGTTCAGAGAATTTTTATCGACGTAACAAAGCAGAGTTCTGTCGCAACTACACAGTTCCCTCGAAACAAACCTCTACACAGTCCGCTTTATTGGCTACTGCGATTTTTCCCGAATGTCCGTTAGATTCTTTCAGCTGATTCGAACTGGCGCCTCCTCGAATCAGTGACTCCCGATAAGGGCACGTTCGCACTTTTCATTCGAACGCCCGTTAGGTGATTTGCACTTACCAGTGAAAGACTTCTAAATGAATGACAGAACGGATCGGGCAAACAAAACAGCTTGATCCGGCTTCAGGTGATTGCTTGAAATGCGCGGCATTCTTTAACGGAGTGAATCAACCCGTACCTGAGTACTGTGTGATAGGTTTGTGTTCATACCAGAGATGCACACGGTGTTCTCCATGTAACGCAATGCCTCTTCCTGTGTTGAAATGCGGTGCTCGAAATATAGAGACCATGGGATGCGCACAGCTGCAGCAGTCTTCGCCACTGTCAGTGCGTTGTGCCCGGACACCAAACATATCCTCCCAGCCGCTTATCCTCTGAAAGAGAACGACCAAAATGAGCCTTCAAATCACCGGCCAATACGATGATATCGGACTGTTTAGTCTGTTTCAGAAAGTCGACAAGGGAGTCGCAGGACATATGCTTCGTAGCATCCGAACAATTATCCGTTAGAGCACACGTTTTTCTAGTCTGCATCATCAGGCTTTGACCGATGTATTGAGTCTGACGACAAACCGGCTTCTGTTCCCTGGGATCCAGTCAAACAAGCACTGTTTTGTTCCAGAACTCAGTGTGACTCCCATCCCAGCTTGGCAGCGAGCCTCAAGTTGAGTGTCATTAAAGACCCAGGAAGAGTAGTGCCTGGATCGATAGCTATCAAGTGGTAGGCTCAAGTGAATAACGTGGTGATAGATGCGTTAGTTGGAGTTTCCGAGTCACGGTACACACCAAGCCTCTATTGGTCAAGATAAATTATAGCCAAATTTGTTGGAGAATGTGGACATTGAAAACATCATTTTTTGTAGCTGTTTTGGCTTTGGAAAACCGTTATCATATGAGGATCTAAGGCAGGTATAAAAACTGTGGTGGAGTGCAGCCAATCGTGTACGCCATATCTGCATTGACCAATCAGGTTGTTTGACATTGACCTATATATATATATATATATATATATATATATATATATATATATATATATATATATATATATATATATATATATACAGTGTCCATAACAGACTAGATGAGACTTTGTGTGGTGTAGTGAATACACATCTTGCTATGAACCCGACTTCTTCTACAAAAACTGGAGGTTAAAATAGTACGGGGAAATTGTACTGGATAAGTATTGTAACTTAACAGAAAAAAAATTTCTACTAACAATCGTTTATATCATGGGAGGAGGTGACTTGAAGGATTTCACTTCTGCTGAACCGCTGGAACTATACTTCATTCCTTACTGTACTGCTGCTTTGGAGCTAAGCTGTTCACAATCAGTTCACATAGCAGTTGAGAATCTTGCCCAATGTGAGTTTGGATCACTTCCCTTTTGTGACCCGGGGCAGTTTAACTGTCAGCGCTGTTTGATATGCGGTTCGTATATCTTCGCTGTTCAATTTCAAATTGAGTACTTTGTGTTTGCAAACAGATAATTACTGGGCTAAGGATAAGACAAAGTGGGCACAAAGAAAAGACATGATGAGATCCAATTGAGTAAGGTCTTCTATGGTCTAGAGCTCAATACACTCCTCAATCCGGATTGTCCATTGGGTTCGTTTTTATCGTCACCAGACACCGTGAGAAAATTTTCATTGACCCACAACATTACATAAGGAGGAATTAAAGTTGTAGACAATACTAGAATCGTATAGACGTATTTCGGAGATACAGCATACATCCAGTTCCAGACTCTAGAGGGTGCTCACCAGAAACACAATCTGACCTGCTTGTTGGAGAGTGCAGACATTGAAAGCAACAATGTTTGCCAATTGTCTTGGTTTGTAAAGAGAACAATTAGGAACAGAGCAAACGGAAAGTGAAAATGAGTGAACTGGTTTGTTGAGGGTAACGATAACTTCTAATACTTTCCCGTTGTCTGCACTGTAGAAAGTGATTGAATTGTTAGACCTTATCACACGTTTACGACTCGAAAATGTGACCTGAGTGTAAGACATTTTTGGAGGTCAAAAGTCCCCTCAATTAACCCTGTCACACTCTTCCCCTTGGCCCCATCTAACTAGATGCCTTACTAATAAGTAGTTTGGCAGATTTATGATTATAGATGAGACCCAATTGTGAAAAGTCAGGGCTTCGGCTGGATTCGAACCAGCGACAGAAACACCATGCCTGAACGCGGCAAGCGCTCTACCAGCTGAGCTACGAAGCCACGCCAGAAGCTCGGAAATTTCACATTTGGACTCGGTTACCCACCCGCCCCACTATCTCATATGGAATCCACCAAATGATCCAGTGGACCGACTGCCCTGGCAGGATTTCTCAAACAGTTCACGCTGGAATCCACCAACGCCACTGTTGAGCATTGAAATTGTATTACTAATAAGTAGTAGATGCCTGTTATTGTTATTCTCACAACCCGCGTCTAAAAGTACTAATTTCTCCATCCCGCCTCCCTCAGTCATTGAACCTCACTCACCTGCCCACACACCCATTGTTGTCTGTCAGTCTCACCCTCCCCACCCCTGTGAATACGGCCTTCTTATGGGCCGCCGTGAAACTGTCGCCGACTAATCGGTCTGTCCGAAGGCCGGCTATTTAGACACACATTAGACCGATCCGATCGCATTTCGTCGGTTCGTCATTGCCTGTCGGTCGCCTGTGCTTGTGCTTGTCGTGCCTGTTGGACCCTTGACGGCCTATTGCGGCCAACCATTGTACCTTATCCCACGAACGCAAACGAATTGAGGTTTGTTTCTTGTAATTGATTATATTGTTTATGTCAATAGTACCACGTTTCCAGCGACTTGACTTGGTTTTGATATTTGGCGTCGTTGGTTATACGTGCGTCACTCAACGTTCGTCGGAAGAACGTACAGTTAGGATTTTAGTGAGGGACTCCACTCGAAGCCAATGACTCAATAGTATGACTCATTTGACAATGAGGAATTTGTATACTCAGAATAAACGAGAAAACAATGTCTCACCTAAATATTGCTGAGCACGGTGGTTGTACTTTTGGTTAATATTGTAGTGAAAAGGCGTCCAATAAAGCACAATCTCTGTTGTTCAACGCGTAAGTTACCATGCTACGTCCATTCTATTTTGCCTGCCATGTCTCGCCCGTTGGTCCGATCCAGTTGAGCGATGACTCATCCGGTCGCCATGCTGTCCCCGATCCGCTCGCTGTGGGCTTTTGGACGTACCTTCCTCCACGTTGAGGTATTCCACCGAGTGTTGGAATACTCGCACCTCCGGTTGATAATCCACCACAATATAACTATGCCTTACTATATGGTCAGTAGTGCAACATACAGCCCTATGGGAGTTATTGCTTTTCTCCCCACTATTCCCTTTTGGCCTGTTTGCCATGGTTTTATACGGTGAGACCAAAATATTTGTCACTACAGCTTTCCGGCTAGATGCAGTGTCCACTCTTGACCACCAAGTTAAGACGGGAAACTTGTATCGGCCTACAGCTCCAGCGTCAAATTGGGAAATGCCGAAACTTTCTATGGACCATTCTGTGAATTATATACCGGTCGAAGAATTTTCTGAAACAGATCATAGCATTCTGAATAACCTTTGGTGAGACAGACCGTAGCCTGCAAACATGTATGATAGTCATACGATTCGCTGCAATAGTAGTAATAACCAACGATTGTATGGTTTCAATAAGCATCCCGGCTGCTTATTTGTAATGTACATCTGTTTTCACTCACGTCTGTTATAGAAGGTTTGATGTGAAATAGAAGCCATTCCCCAAATTAAACTAGTACGTTACAAGCAACGAACACCAACATTATACAGACTACAAAAGTTACATTCAATATTTCAACCTGTTCTATTTACAAGATTTCGGTTGCTGTTTGAAGTACTTGGGAAATCCATTCACTTTTGATTGCACTTTTCCATGTGACACCGACTGCGCATCAGTCCATCCAGTCTTTCATATTTTTTCCCAATTATTGACGATAGTCATGTACTGAGAAGGGCTAATCATCCTTTACAGGAACTAGCGTCATTTCATCGACTGAGGTAGATTGTACACGTTTCACGCATATTTACCCAGTGCTTGTTATCAAAACCACATGTATGCACCATTATAAAAACTCGGTTTTCAAAACTGACAGAAATTTTTTTAAAATGGCTATTAACCTACATCCCGATCTGCACTTTCTTCTTCTTTCTAGCTTTAGATGAGACCCAATTGTGAAAAGTCAGGGCTTCAGCTGGATTCGAACCAGCGACAGAAACACCATGCCTGAACGCGGCAAGCGCTCTACCAGCTGTGAACTGTTCCAGGAGCTCGGAAATTTCACACTTCCAGCCGAAGCCCTGACTTTTCACAATTGGGTCTCATCTAAAATCATAAATCTGCCAAACTACTTATTAGTAATACAATTTCTATGCTCAACAGTGGCGTTGGTGGATTCCAGCGTGAACTGTTCGAGAAATCCTGCCAGGGCAGTCGGTCCACTGGATCATTTGGTGGATTCCATATGAGACAGTGGGACGGGTGGGTAACCGAGTCCAAATGTGAAATTTCCGAGCTTCTGGCGTGGCTTCGTAGCTCAGCTGGTAGAGCGCTTGCCGCGTTCAGGCATGGTGTTTCTGTCGCTGGTTCGAATCCAGCCGAAGCCCCGACCCAATTCATGACTCTCATCTAAAATCATAATCCACCAAGCTACTTGTTAGTTATTCCGATTTTGTTTATTTCATCGTGCCAAATTGTTGTTCAGCCCATTTTTGGATGCATTTGCACGCTTTCGTATATAGCAGAAAGTAGATGGGTTACTTCCAAAATATCTTAGTGCACACAGCTAGCAGCACAGTACGATTGCAGTTTAGGAAAATCATTCCGGGTATTCAGTGGACCAGGATTACGCGCGTCCATAGAAAAACTTTAAATTATGATGGGGAAGATCTCCTAATGAGAAAATACCTTGTCAGTTACGTTTAGTAACAGCGATATCTCCTCCGATCTAAGGTCATACACAAATATACAAGCTTTTTACCTATGTGTATTCCATTCTTGGTTGACGTATGTTTCGATGAAACGTAGTCATTTGAAGAAATTAGATACTCGGTCGATAGGACAGCTGCCAAAACTTTGACATCTTAGTCAGTCACAAAAAGTGGACTGGCTTCTACGAGACTGCAAAAATCTCACATTCTGATCATCGGGATTAGTCAATAAAAGACATACATGTAGCCATACAAAAATGAGGTGATCATCAATACTGACACTACTACCTCAGGCTTTGTTGCTGACGGCAAACTTTCCATAAAATGTCAGCGGAGTTTTATGGAAGAAACATCGGCACCGATTTTTCAGAACTCCGATCTCTACTATCGAACGTCCAGAGCCAGGTATAAAGCAAGTGGACTGTCAATGCGGAGTCAACCGATGACTTGTGAAAGACTAGGCCCAACCAATATCAACAACTCGAGCAGACTAGCATGTCAGCATAGTGAACGATGTGGATGGCACGCTACCGTAGCATCGGATTTTGTTATAACGAGCATTGGAGTAAAACAAGTTGGTTAAGTGTGTCACAAGTCGAAAACAAACGAGCTACAAGTAGAGCCGAGCCGACCAATAGAAAAGCCAAGGCGTCGACACCAATTGTAATTCTTCATTTTACTGATGCATCTTGTCTATAAAATAACCAATAGAAACTCAATAAACTGAGATTTGCTTTGTGCCACAAGTTCTGCTTTTGATTTCGTTTCGGAAGGTAGCATGCTTTGATCCCCAAAATATCAACATCTTGAAAGGTTTGCTGCTCAACTTCACAAATTATCATTCATCTATAGATAATTTCACCAAACAACGCTAGTATTCACGCCACTAAATCCGATCAGCTACGGTCTCTCTTGAAGCTGGCAGCTCCTAGCATATTGGATTGTGTAACCCTTCTGTGTCGACACCAAGTATGACCTACATAGCTCGGTCTAAAAATGGGTGTATTCATTTCTAACTGTTTGATTCTCAGTGACCACTTTAGAAGGGTGTAGGTTCTACAAGGACTGCCCACTGTAGACAATGATGAATTGGCATTCTTGACATATGACCTAATCGTCTGTATCTGTGTATTTTGAAAGTTCGATTAAGCGGACTACTGTGCCATTAATTGCGAAGTTCTCTCTTCTGTATATTTGGCTGCTTATTTGCTGATGCTATCCGAAACATATGATTGAACGCAAATCGTGATTATCTGAATATCTATTTCTCTTGACAATCTTGAACTTGAGTTACTAAATTGTGAAGTCGTTAGGTGGAACTGCCATACTTGTGCTGTTACAAACGTGACTGTTTGTCAACAACAGTATGCAGCTTAACATTAGCGATACCGATCACTGCGTCTGTAAGACTGATCAAACCACATGGTCACAATGTTCCGTTCATTTCAAAATTCAGTTTACAGGACTACATGGTCATATGAATAGTATCCAGTTTTTGTATTCAACGTGTCAAAAACGTACTGGGGAGAAATTACATAACAAGTAATGCAACGACCTTAAGTGTTCTTCGTCGGAGGCTTCGTTACGTCGTTTAGCTGATTCTATACCTCCTCATCTTCCTGCTGCTACTGCTGATCAATTGGGATAAAAACAAAAAAAACCCGAGTTTACCAAAATGGAGGCAGAGGGAGAAGGAGAAGAAGGACGAGACGTAGATAAAAGAAATGGTACACAAACTATAATGGGGGAAGTAACACGCAAAATAAGGCTGCTGCAAACAGCCTATTTTCTTTTGTGAATATCAGCTAAAAAGACTAAAACGAAAACAATTATAGTAACAGTAGTATCAAGGACAGTAACCTTCTCACCAGCACTTGTTGAAATGAATGTTTAATCTCTTGGCCCTCTTGTGTTGCCATTCAACATGAACTCGTCGACTGGGCTAACTTTCACCACCTCCCTAACGTCGATCTGTTACAAATGTTGAAGCTACGGCTGACAAGTAAATTGAGTCAATACGACCAGCTGTGAATTATGCCCAATTTCTGCGGACCAGAATCCCCCACTACTCCCCAGTAATCGAAATACCGCCCAACAAGTTTACTGATTTTTGGGATTGCATATTAATCGTGCGGCCATCAACCGGAGTTAACAGGTCAATTACTGTTTCTCCTCTTAAGGTGATCGAGCAGCGTGGGTATTACTCGCGAGCGTATGTGGCTGAGCGTCTAAATATGATGATTCAGTCGTGCCTAATGTGAGGTCAATGGCACAGTGGTCAACACGGTTGTCTCATGAAAGCGTGGTCAGGAGTTCTAATCCCGGCCGTGACAAAGGATATGCACTAATGGCACTAATGGCAGGCCCTAACAAGTGCGCAACTTGAGTCTAATGCTTCGTATCGAAACGGACTGACTGGAAAGTCTATGGGAATAAGATGGATGTAAACAATTGTCAGTTATGTTCAGTTTATAAATTCAAACTGTGTTCGTTCAATACAGCATAGCTATTCCTTGACTCTTCTAAACCGTCGGACCCCTCAACGTGCGGAATACGTCTGTAAGATTACGCAGATCTAGCTGTTGTTCATCATCACTATCCCATATGCACTACCTGAAGATTGTCATATAAGGTTTACTTGCGCCAGCTCTAGAATCGTCTTCTCTTGGATTGAAGCATTAACTTTGAACACCGTGCACTAGATTCAACTTAACGTACATCTTGAATGCATATAGCTGTACTTACACACCCATTTTTCAAATCACAATCATTTTACTCAACACAACAATCGGAGAACCGTATTGGCAACTATTAATTTTGGTTTAGAATATGCACCACTCTTCTCCGTAGGTCACAATCTGAGTTATTTTTTAAAAAGAAAACTTCAGGAATTCAGTTTACTATATATAGGTCATGTCAGAGGTATGTGCTGAATTTTCTTGTAAAATAGATCCATGTTGGCAAAATCTAATAAGTGGTCAAAGGTGTAAAATAGAGGTCAAACATAATTTCAACAAGCGAAACGATTTAGGTTCCTTATAGTTTTCACATATGATGTTTCCATTTTCCCATCCATAAATGGTATCTCTTGACAATGTCTAAAGTCACCTCACAGAAAAATTGAAAACTGCAAGATGGAAATGTGTGGAGAATAGTTGCGAATAGAAAATTAGGTTGCGATACCTACCTTGAGTGAATCTATTGTGCAGTCTCACTATTGCGCAAACTGTGACGTTCACCTACGACATACCCCATTATTCATAACTATGACCCTAAGCCAAATTACAACACCGTTTAACGGCGACTGCATTCTGCACACGCATGCATGGCAAGCAAAGTTGGGATGTAACCTAAAAAAGATGTCACTATTAATTAACCAGAGGCATGACATAAGCAGTTGGAGAGACAGTCAACGCGTGTGGTAGAAACAACTGCTATAAACATAAACTCTCATTTGTTCCGTTTTGACTGACCTGCACCTAACTCTTCAGAAGATGTTTTTTATGGCGGACGTATGTCACAAGTATGACGTAAAATTTGAGGAACTGACACAAAGGCTTAACTTCAGCACAAATCCCCAGACTGACAATTAAAGAAAGATATTATTAAAAAGCCGTTTGTAAAACCCTTATGTTTAAGTTAAAACAACGAACTTCAAAATGCTAAGATCTTTGAAATAAGCTGCCAG
>LOND01005092.1:7993-26267 GCA_014220965.1 Paragonimus kellicotti
CAAACTTTAACACCAGCGCTGATAAAGTCTGTTTCGATCTGTATAGGTACATCAGCCGATCATATAAAATATTAGGTGGGTGAAATTTTTAGTTTGTAAAGATCTTCAGTTAGTGGTTATTAATTGTGTGAATTGGCGAAAAAGTTGAATTAACATCGAAAAGTATTCACTGAACTTCATGACAAATGACGATATACGGTCACTCAGGATGAAGTATTGAAAAGCAGTCCGGGATGTTGTTTATTGCCAGTATATATGCATTGTGAATAAAAGTGAGCAATGTTCATCTTTCAATAATCAAACTCACCGATTGACTACTGATAATCAAACTATTGCCCAGCCAGTTTTAAGAAAACAGAACTGTAGGTTCACTTCGCAGTTAGTACTGTTACTTAAAGAATGACGACAATCAAGAAATCACTTATATACAGCAAGAGAGAAATATGATGGTAACATAAGTTATTCGCACTCCAATTTGACGGTGCATATAACAATATCTATTATGTTCCGGTGTATCACTCAAAAAAGCGAAAACTTTAATTCGAAACAGACCAGATCTGACAACGTTATCTACTTCCCGTTTTAGTCATTTGATTGTTCTTGTGGTTCAACGAACAAAAACTCATAGCTAAACGGTAATCAGACTGAATTCATGAACATTGCGCGATGTGGTTTAGCTCCCGGACAATAGAAAACATCAGTCCGTCTATCCTGATCCATTGGTCGACTGTGACCGAGACACAGAGATGAAGATGAAGTTTTGTATCATTTTTCAGTTCCTGATCATCGTACTGAAAAAGAGCAAGTGGCTTATCCTGTTCATGAACGACATAATCGCAAGCCAATTACGCCACCTTAATTTGTGCTTTCAAAAACAAGTTGTTTCAATGTTACGGTCGTCATAATCATGCACGTACACGGCTTGCTGTTAACTATCGAATGAGATCAACACTGATTGCTCAATGCTGGTCATTTTTGTGTTTATGGCATGAACACAATCGTATTCGACTTTTATACAATCGCCCTATTCTCTGCTAACGTGTTTGATCAGTATCTCCCTTAAAACACCAGCCGAAAATAACGGTTTATCACAAATGGTTCCTCCTTCTCGAACTTTACTTATTGGTCGATACCAGGAGTTTCAACCGGTTGGAACATACCAAAGTTCAGTGGCACCAACAGTTGACATGTCTTGACTACGCGGTTGGCGATTGAAATTAAAAAGTCTTTTATCGTATCTTCCATCAACCATCATTGACGAACAACTGTTGCTAGACCTGTCTACGTGGTTATTAAACCGTCGCGAACGTAATGTCATTATGGTTGCAATAAATACAGAGGCATATCCTGGGAAGCACACAACGTCAACACCCCTCGCAAAAGAAGAATACTTCAGGCGGAAATTGCTGTCAGTTTCACCAGGACATTAATCTTGACAGTGCAGGTTGTTACAGTGTGCCTTTGTCCCTAGACAAATTCCTCTTGTTAGAATTCTTGTTGCGTAATTATTATCGGAAGTAGGGACACCATTATGAGTCTCCCGATTCAGTCTAACTTTAGTTCTTTGTGTGCTCATATGCAGATTTAACGCCCGTTGATTGTTTATAGCTTATCTCTCTGTTAAGGTATTGTTGCGGTGTATAGAAGGAGAAAATGAACATTATTTATGCAACGACGGTGAAAAGGAAAGCACACCGAGTGTTGTTGTCATGAAAACGGGTTGTTCTTTTCGACTTGTTGGTTCTTTGGACATTCACTTCCTAGAGCAAGCGCCGTGACTTACAAAATCGTTTGATGCATGCAGGCTTGTTTCTTCTGTTTATCTTTATTTTTTTTCCGTTCGCACAGTTTCGAGTACACCATCTTTATCATCACAATTTCCATTCCCCAATAGTTTAGCACGTCGGGTTCAGCTTCGTGGTGATCGATGGTCAACGCATTGAGATTGAACGAAAGTTGCTTCCTTATTGGAGAAAGCTCAACCAACCACAGGTCATACACAAGTTAGTACAAACACGACGGCGGGTGATGAGGCATAGCCAGTCATCAATCAGCCATTACATCCAGCTTGTCCGTAACAGGTGGTGCCTAAAACAACGTTTTGCCTACTAAGAGGTGGTGCTGTTTCTCGAACAAGTTGAGACTGTTTGATGTCGCTCAAACCACCGTTCCGACGTTTTCGACAAAATGGCCAAGAACGCACAATATGTTGCTCATTTGTATGCCGCAGCCCTGTTTAAGTAAGCGATTCTCTTTGTGACTACTGGCTCAATGCGTTCGCGATTTGATATAGACCATGTTGTGTGATTAGTACTTATTGAAGTTACCACTACCGTCGAACTGAGCGGTAAGTCAATCAAAAGCGGGCCACCTTAGTACGATGTTCTATCTGTGGTTGCACATCAACCACCTCCTTTCTGTAAGTCGCAATTTTATTTTCATTTAGGGAAAGAAGTTGGCCGTATATTGTTGTAATGGAAATCTATTCGATTCACCATCTATCCACACTGCAACACAATAGACAATCTAGCAACGGACCAATATAACATCACTTTCATAACATAACTTCCATAACTTTCATAACATCACCATCAGGATTCGATGAACAATTTCAATGCTATATCTTTTGTCGTTCATCAGGTTCCTCGTCCTATGTTGCACCAATCAGCTTATAGCTTGTGAAATTGCATGTTTCATTGCATCAGCCAATGACAACCTTTGATATCTTTAATACTCATACAAGTCTATAAACCCCGGTTCTTGTCTATGAAGAATAATTGCCTATTGCATCCAATCCGAGGTATTCTCCTCATTACTTGCGCGAGAGGTTTCAGTTCAAGTACGGTTTCTAAGACTATTTGAAGTCCCTAATTCCGAGTATTACATTTGGATACACGCTATTGATAAGGCCTCGATAGAATCAAAACTCGCGTCCGGTGTTTTTAAAGTAAGTCAGCCAGGGGATTTGACTGAGCGCAAAAACTACCCAAATCTATGAACGATATTCAGAAAAAAACGACATTTCGTTTGTTTTTTTTCACTTATTTAAACGATACTACTACCTGCAACTAGGGTCGAGCCTCTCATTTTAGACAGTATTATGTTTTATGTTTTCTGACGCTCCACGTTCTAAGGCATTGTTTATTTTGCAGGCTGCCATTGAACAGTTGGTCGGTTTTGTTGCTCAGATATTTCTTCCACCCGCATATTGGTCATCCAGCTTGGGCTGGCCGTACTATAAGGGTCATGGCGTTCGTGGAGCCCTGCGGTTTGGGATTTTTTTTTTTTTTTTTTTTTTTTTCCCCATAGTTCCCCCCCCCCTTTGGCGGGGGGGGGTTTATACTGGATACGTTGCATATGAAATGGAATTTAGATCCAACTTGCTCTACTTTTCCTTATTAACTGTAAGGTTTTTGCTTCACCGAATATAGTTGTATTATCTGTTCAGCAACTTGCCGATAGCATATTGAATTCACGCTACATGACGTGGATTTCTCTGAGATGGATAAACCTCCCTATATACACGTTTGTAATCGATGGTAAACGTTCGTTTTACCAAGATCGCTGGTGTATACAATCAAGTGATCGATAATCGTAGCAAAGTATCGTTTATATGGACGGATACAGAATGTTGATGCGCCAGCCTATCATATTGATTGGATATTGCGATTTCAAGCACCGGTTGACATCTTACTGTGATAGGTTAAACCGGACATAAAGGCACGCAGGTGTGTGTGAGCACTTCGAAAATTGAGTCAACAAACGGTTAGCTCAGGATATCTGCACGATGAAGAGGTAAACCTTTGTTGAATTTGACACTTGTTTGAAGTAAAATGACAAGCCGTTCGAGTCTCGGGATAACACGTCTGCACACAATGCAGTTTTTGGGGAATGATCAACTCAGTTTGGGTACTTCAGGACCCAAACCTAAGAACGGACAAATGACAATCGTAGGAAGCTAACTTTGCAGACGTTAATTTTAGGTCAGCCTTAGTATATAAATGCCTATATATACCTGTGTGCGTTTTTGAATCCTACATGAAACCTCAGAATGGGTTATCTGTAAAAAGAGGCAATTATACCAGGGTCAAGAGGAGAGATGGTTATTAGTGAACAACGGTTAAAAGTTTCGTAGCTTAGGGTACAAGTGTTGTTCATCAACCATCCAGTCGAACCTACAACTTGTTCCGTCATGTTGGCAATAAAGGTCATCTATTTACGATTGCCAAAATGCAAGTCGCATAAACATGGTCCGATATTTGTGGTTTGATATTTTTGCATTTACTAGTCAGTGCGATTTCTGTGTGTACAGATTGTGATATTTTTTATACAGCTAGTAACCTAACGTTAGCAAATCGTTGCAGCAGAATGTCAAGCCCTTTTTAACCGCGTTTGGAATGGGGAATTTTAGACCAGGCAATCGACCAGGGTTTACTTATTCCAAAACAACATATTCAACTAATTGGTAACAAACTTACTTCGACTTTCTCCAGAAACGTGTCAATCATATCCTTCATGTTCCTGTTGAACTCATTTATAACTTCATCGAGTTGTTCCACTAACGTCATTTCAATATGCATGAGATCGTATCGTAATTTCTGGACCCGTTCGATGTAATCTTTTATCGTGTACTCTATCATTATTGTGTCCGTATTGTTCTCCAGCTCTTTAGCTGTCTGAAAAATGTGATAAGAAAGCAGAAATAAATAATCTAACTGTAATAATGATGAAACTGTTGAAATTATTTTGTAGGTATCAAAAGAATTAACACTATTAACTCGTTCCACTTTTGTGCTACAACCTGACGAGAACATTCCATCATCGTCATCATCATCATCATGGACAGCAATACATCGGTGGTTCATACTGATGCTTGACTGCCACAAAGAACATTCCATGGTCATAACGAAGAGAACTGAGTCACCTAGTATATGCCATTCCTTATTTGTCTGGACCTATCAGAAAGGTGTCGTTGTTTTATGAGACAATAATTTATTTGGCTGTAATTCGACTGAAATCGATTGATAACCCCTAGTTTCAAAGCAAGGGATAAGCAAACATTAATTTCGTTTATTGATTATGTTTACTTCTGGGCACAGAAGCTTTATGAGACCAGATGAACCGGTTAAAAATTTCAGTGGTATTTAAGGTAGGCAAAACATATGCAACTAAATGGTGCCCAATGAATTAGTTCACGTGTCATGTCCACAGATAGAGAAATGAAGACTACACTAAAATGGTGGTTTACACTAGACTGAAGGCATGGAAATAACGTCACAGAACCGATGGTGACACAACTGGTCAAACGGATTTAACAGTCAACTGATTTTAAAAGGGGTGCTAGAACGGACTGCATTCTGGAGTTAATCCAAAAATCAGTCTCTGCAGTCATCAATATTCATTCTTCCGTTTGATCCAAGGCCTGTCACCATTTGTCAGAACTCTTAAAGTCATCGATCCAGTTCACATCATATTTGACCTATGCAACCACGCGACTTCAACTTCCAACGTGATTATTCCGACATCCTACATATCAATTTTATGAGGTTTTTATATGTGAGTAGCTTATCTGATCCGAGTAAACTGGTGGGTCATTAGTGTAAAATTCTATGTAATTGTTACATGGTGTTTAGGAAATGGTTATTTCATCCGCTCAAATTCGTCTAAGGTCATTTGCTGAAACTCTTACAAAATGTCCATAATAATTGGTCATCCTTGGACAAAATGTTTCAGATGCAACTGCTTGACGTCAGTGATGAGGATACGTAGTATTGTGGACACGTGTGATATTGGAGAAAACTAGCGACACTAAAAGTTGCTGACTGACTTTTGTGGCAGAATATTTACTACCGGGAGCGTTTGTCACATCGACGAAATGTCTGGATTTTCAGCGTAAATAATCTTAAATGTGGTTTGGCTGGGTGAAAATCGTGCAAGTAAATGTGTCATTTAATGTGACCCGAATAAATTCTGGAGGCAATCGAATGTTACCTCGCAGACAAGCGTTTATGAACTTATTCACGCCGAATACGACTACAACGTGATAGGAATATTATTTGTAAGTGACATAGACATGGCAAAACTGCGAAACACCTCAACAGTGAATTAGAAGAGATAAATGGGAGACAATATGCATGTTAGTAGAACACACTAGCATTGCTTAATCGGGTGAATAAGTGATGTGGAATAATAACAGATTGGAAACGTTGGACATATTACGAGTTTTCTGTTTATGGTGAATAAGTCAATAACATGAAATGACCGTGTCACTCAGTTGCTCGAAGCAATTCCCAAATGTTGGGGCAGATGTTCAGTTATGCACATGAAAGGATAGACATGCATTGTAAGTTTCTCATACTAAATCCTTTTCATAGACGAAAACGACATGACACTTGAATGATATAAATCGAACATCACTCCCAACGGATGGCAGCTTTGCAACGTTACCATGGATACTTCAGCCATTCGTTTTCTAAAAGAAGCACTAAACTGGAGTTTTTCTGTTAACAGGACTCGTCTGTAAGGCATGTTTATGATAAATAAAATCTCCAACTAATTAGAAGTAATCAAAATATAGTTAGACATGGATTCTTGGTTTCAGACTGAACAGTCCTATTCATGGTGTGGTGGATTATCAAGCGGGAGGTGAGAGTATTCCAACACTTGGCGGAATACCTCAACGCGGGGGGAGGTCCGTCCAAAAGCCCACAGCGAGCAGATCGGGGACAACGTGGGCGACCGGATGAGTCATCGCTCGACTGGATCGGATCAACGGGCGAGGCATGGCAGGCAAAATAGATGGATGACCTGATCGGGGGCGCGGTTATTCCAACACTCAAAGGAATATCTCGACACGGCCGCGGAATACGGTCAAAGCCCACAGTGGATAGATTGCGGACAACACGAGCGACCGGACGAGCTATCGCTCAACAAGATCGGACTAACGGACGAGGAGTGGCAGGCGGAAAACCCCCCGGTAGAAGGCGCCGATCACACACGTAAACCGGGCAGAAGTGCACACGACGTGAGCGGAAACCGGGGCGTGTTGTGGACTGGAATGATGACTCATAAACGCGAGCGCATGCGTAGCGTGGTAACTATCGTGTTGGACAATAAAGATTGTGCTTTATTGGACGCCTTCTCGCTACAGTGTCAGGACCGACTGGGGTTGACAGTACCATTACTGCGTATTCTCTCAAGACGATCGTACACTCTGAGTACTACAGGCGCATTTGACAAAGATTCACATCCTCGTCTAAGATATGCCTCATATTAGGATGTAGTAAGAGACAGCTTATGACAATATAGTTGTTTTGTTTCCATTCTGGGTGATATAAACCACTGTACACTCCCATGCTTCGTGTTCCGATTCCGTAAAATTGTGTAGTTTAAGAGACATTCCTTGAAAGTGATTATTGATAAATCTGTCTTACCGGACTCCACCAGTATAATTTCCCTGAAAGTTGCCGATCTTCTAAAGAGGATAGACGGAGCAATCGAAAAAGAAAGCTCTGTAGAAGCTGAGAAGGAACGATTGAAGGAACGATTAAGCTCTTTGACACCTATAACAGGAACCGTTACACAATGCGTATGTCACTCAGCTAAGAAACAACCACTTAGTGTATCAGACAAATGTCCTGTCTTCTCTTACTTCTTTTGAAAGCCTCCAACTAGAAATTCGTCTATGGACTGTTTTAGTAATCAGAACTAATTTACATCTTTAGTTATCAGGTTAGATTAGGGATTGTGATTGCAATTTGAATAATGAATAACCAATGTGGTTCTGCTCGCGCTCAGGCACCCTCACAGCATTCGATCCTCCATGTTTAAAAAAACCTTACATGAAAACTGTGAGCTGCTTTATGACATACCAATGGTTACTAGGTAAGGTATTTATATAAACATGTAGATTTAACGTTCTTCCTATTAATGGTTGTCTTAAAACGTTAGTTCGATGTTGTTCAGAATAAACCTATTAACTATTTCGAACTGTCCCCTTATTCTGGACGGTGTTGGACACTGTGATAATGTATTGGCCAGCGATCGTGTGGCTTCTTTGAGGATCCTGGTTGCAGTTGTGTTTTCTTGCTTTATCTGTTCTGTACGCTTGCTTTTACGTTTACCTGCTGTAGGAGGGCTGATACGAGCTCACTGCTATCAGTTACGCGCAACGAATACTTGTCCCTCTCCTAACGTCTCATCTGCTATTCTGTTCTACATGATCCATTAGTTTGCACCTTTCCGAGCATTGTTTAACTTACTCGAAGTTTCTATGCACTTTCGCATGACACACACTTGAGTGCCGCCGGGTGGGCTGAAGTCCCCATCCCGTTCTTACTCCTTCTCTTTTTGGTTGTTATCATTGATCGCAGACTAGGCAAGGTCGTATTTTCAAACATTGCTGGAAATATACGGCATGTTTCAAACTCCCTACCGTGTACTTTTAGTTGGGTGACTGTTGAGACTATATTTTGACTGGTGTTCAAGAAAGACGTTTGAAACTGTTAATGGACGGGTGTCGAGGCCACACCCACTAGTTCATTACAAGCCGGCTTTAATTATGTAGATCTGACAGAAATGTCCAATTACAAATACCTGATGATCCTCTAGTTTTGTACAGTTGTCTGACACTTCAACTTAAATGAAGATTTATGTTATGTTCAACATTTCGGCAATCTCGGTTCGTGTTTTATTGTAAAATATGTAGCAATATATCGAATTCTACCCATCACATCAGCAATTATTGAGACCAACTTCTGCGTAGTTTTTAACCAACCAGCACAACATTAGAACAGGGACTTAACATTCCGTTCCGAGAGGTGACAGTTATGTCCGATTGAGTAGTTGCACATTTGTAAGCACTTCATACAATCACTAACTGTCTCAGTGATGTGAAGTGTACTTTGCTGAGAGAACCAAGTTGGTTGTGGTAATTTAGCGGAACATTTGTGAGACCATCACGGTTCCAATCCACTAGTGTATAGTAGACCTGTATGTGAACATAAATATGCTGGTGAATGATACAGTTGTACGGACCAGTTAATCATGGAAAGTAGGTAGTTTTGAACAACGAAAACTGTTCTTAAAATCATTCGATTCGGTCTTATTTATTTTCGTTTGTAATAATCTGTTTAAAGATCATCATGGTGCCCGTACCCAAATGTGTTTTGATTTATAATATAGCAAGAAAGATAATTAGACAAACAATTAAACTATCAACAAACAAAACACTTACTCAAATCCGAATTTGACGCAATGTTAAGATATAGCAAAATAAGACACACAAAACATTTGTGAAACTTCATTCAAAATACCGCTGAGGTTTAGAAGCTATGACAAATGGAAAAAAATGAAAAATTAGAGAAATTAAAAATGTTGGAACGAAGACAAAATCATACCTCGGAGACCGCATTTACTTCAATTTCAATATATTGCTGACAGTCACAGTATGATATTTAGGGTCACGATAAAAAGCTGTAACGTCATACGGAGCAAAACATAAACGACAAGGTCATACAGCGACTGAATAACTGCTTCCAGTCTAGTTCCGGTCTTTAGACTAGAATTTGGTGCAGCCATCAGTGCTTTGGTTTTAGAAATGCGTGTTTAGGTCAAACTGGTTTCGTACCCTTCGAATTACCACTTACTGCTACGGAAAACGCATATCGTTATTTATGCGTAAACTCTCCCACAAACGTTTCGTTCTAATATGACTTCGGTGCTCAAAAACAGATAATTTTAAAACCTAACAGTTATCAACAGGTTCGGCATTTCATTTTGAATAAGCGAACTAAAACATCTTACAGTTCGTTATTCAATAAAAATCTGGCATGTAGGCATTATATATATATATGTAACTAAATAAACCAAAGCGCAATTACTCTCAGAATCGACCAGTCGTTCAATTTCAATTTCAAACAGTAGACAATAGGAGAGACTTTGTTGCTAATCATTTTTAGACAAGGTAATGAGAATTCAAACTGAGTTATTCTGAGGAAAGCAAAAAACCCATAGGTATGTGGCGTCGAGCAGAATGTGTAGCTATATTACTATAAAATGAATATACAGTTTATAAGAATAGGCGTTATTACAAGTAATACTTCTTAATGAAATAAACTGCCGAACTTACTTTGTCATCAGAATCAATCTCTATTGATTTAAGTTGATCACAATGCAGCCTACATTCGATGCAACGATACATTTAACGCTAACTACCGTAACTATATCGCATTGACTCGTAAAGCTTAAGAACTGTTTAACTAGGGTTTATTACGATATTTCCCTAATGATTCATTTGATAATGAAGAATTGTGATCAGTGAGAGGTGGGTTCCTTCGTGAGGCGATTTTCACTCAACGGACTATGCGCCCGATAGTGAGTTGACTGACATGACGAACCAATAACAACCAGCGACAACCAACGAAACTCAAATCTGATCGCACATGAGCTACCAAGGTTCTATTCCAGTGTGTTACGTAGTGTTGAACTGGGCCACCTTTAACTGCATTACAACGAGAGAATATAGGTTAACTTTAACCTGTATTCTTTCTAATCCCGATGAACTTGTTGACTAGGCTGACTATGCCAACGAATATGACATAGTCTGCGGAATCAACAGTCCTAAATGACACGACAGCTGATGCAGTCTTGTAAACGTGTATGGAGTACTGTTGGCCACCGTAAGCCCTGAGGAGAAAAGTTGGTCATCAAGCGGATTCCACGACCGCTGACTTTCGTCATCTTGTGGTTTTATATGATATAGTGTATTAGACAGACGAATAAACATACTACCGCCAGGTGGTTACACAAAAGTCACAGTTGTCGACTGTTTGCTGTTGCAATTTGTTTTGACGTGGACCATTTTACTACCGCATATGACCAGCTTACCTTGGCTGTCTATTCTCTAGGAAGATGTACTGTCTTCAAGTTCGTCTTCCTAACTGCGGAACGAAAGACTGACATAGTGTTTTACATACACTGACCGTCATAATCATAGTAATGGAATGAGTGGGGAAAAAACAAGCGACCGGTACATAGCGAGCTTGAACCTAGTTTATGTTACTTGGCCAGAAAACAAGTGAAATATTTCAAAAGCTCCTAAGGTCAGAAATTTGGGTTAACTGTGAATTTGAACAGGAAACACATTTACTGCCCACCCAATGTCAGTAGAACCTTAAATTACTCGGTAGCGGAGGTGATGTATTCTACTGTTTATTCGCAACAACCTGTCTTGTTAGTCGGTTTGTCTGTGTTGTACAGGAAGTCCACATCACACAGCATGATTTGGGTACCCGAGTTCAAATGGGAGATTCTCGTGTTTCCGTTCTTTCGTCAAGCTATTAAATTAGAAACTACATAGAAATGCTAACTGTTGTTTGCTTGGCTTCAGCCAAAGCCCGGATTGTTTAACTTTTGTTATTTAAAAATTTAACTGAATATGCTTTCTACTGATGAGTAACACAAAAAACACAGAGCATAGCGTAGAATCACGAAAATGGGAAAACTTTGCCATCGACAATTGATTCATAGACAATTCATAATGTTTTCAGCTGACAGTATTGTGAAGATTAACCATTACAACCATGTAAGAAAGTAAAAAACATTTTCACCTCCTGTTGATAAACCTTGAATTCTTCTATTTTCTGTGTTCCTTCCCGTTCACTTGTTTGCTTCGTTTTGTCCACGCAATCCCAAAAGTCATTCAGTTCTATCTGGCGTTTTTTAAGTTCTTCCAAACCTAACTGAAACACAGCTTTGCATTCCTTGGTAAATGCTGCTGAAAATGTATTATCATCGACTTTATCAAGGTCATAGTTTTGATAGTTTGATAGTTTTTTGATTAGACTATGTATTAAAGTTCTGAATACAAAAACTGATCGAATTAGAAAAACGGAAATTTGCTTTAAGTTGGTCCACAATTACAGTTTTCTATAACGCCATTATGATCCAACGCATTTCTAATTAAAGCATGTTTTGGTACATGGATGATGTAATCAGTTTGGCTGTCACATCGATTTCATCTCATTCAGATACCAATGAAACAAATTTACTGGGAAGAATACAGTTCAGTTATTGTCAGTCTGTTTTCTTTTGTTGATTCTAGCTTTTCTTTCAAAGCTGGACAGCTCTATTAAAACTTCACAGCTTCTGCCCAATTGAATGTAAGACCAAGTTTATGTAAGAAATTACATCAAATCGAAAATGTAAATACCTTCTTATGCTCAATCTCGGTTGTATATCCTACAAGTTTGTACTTTCTAGTTACGTTTGGTATGCACAGCCAGTGAAACTACGTTCGGAATCAGCATCCTTAATATAGCAAGTTGAAGCAGATGAATAGGGAAATGTAAGTCAATGCTACTGACGGACAGGATGGGCGGGATTACTTTATCGTATGAACCTGAGCATCCAAACTCTGAGTACAGAATGATCATACTCATTCTCCAGTATCCTTTCATTCTGTTGTGCCATAGAATTGTAATATAATTCTGAGGATAGTTTCCCTCAAAGGATTATTCGGACAAGAAATGTTGGGATCCATCAACGCTATTTTCCAATACCAACTACATTACTGACAAGTAATGTGGTAGTTCTGTTAATTTAGACGATACCGATTTACAGAACATTTGGACTTTTGCTGCATTCGGAATCAGCGACAAGGACCACATGCACCCATACACCATGTGCTCTACCAGCCAAATTAAGAATTCACGTCACAGGCTGAAAAATCTCACTCTTATACTCGATCACCCCATCATTCCACTGACCCATATAAAGTTCATCAAATGCTCGGAGAACTAAACCGCCCCGCCGGGATTTCTCAAGTATTTGGCGTTAGGATTCACTAATGAAACAGCAACCAAACTATATTGCTAGAATGTTTAGCGTGTTAAATACAAAGGGGGTCCGAATGACGACTAGCTAGAGCTCAAACCTCAAGTGTGTATGTATAACATCAATTCTTCAATACTAGCCTATTTTTGGTTGTGTTCGTCACACGGACACTGAGAGGATGTTTCAAATTATCCGTTAGTTTCCCTTACCTCACCTCAAAAGGTCAAATGTCGCATCCTGTCAATGTTCTTAACAGTCATATTTCGATTAATTCACCCAGGTTTTGTGTATTCTATAAAAATTCATTCAAACGTTCGGGTCTCCGCGATTGAACACGTATATCAAACAACTTGTGAGGCATTTCAATGGATAGTTGTTGATTGTCCAATTTCCATTTCGTTTGGATTAATCAAAAGAAAACTGTGGTTACGATTCATGCAACTATCTAGTCTTCTGCCGATATTTTCCTTATCCTCAATCAATTTTGTAGACTTACTTCAGCCAACGGTGTGAACTTATCTTAAACAGGCAGTTCTCTGAACGCCTCTGATTGTTTGCAGATTACTATGCTGATTTATTCAAAATACACGTCATTTGAAAAGGATATGTTTCAATGCTGTGCGCAAATTCCGGAACTTGCAGGAATTCCCGACCCTCAGGGTCGTTTACATAGAGTGTTTCGAAAATCAAATCGCTATCCAATCCTTGTACAAATGCTTGACGATGAACCATGAGCATTTGCTGAATTTCGGATTGACGTATTTCTGTCTCTTTCTCGGCCGCTTCTTGAGCAATTACCTCATCAATTTTCAGCTGGTATTTTTCAGACGCTTTAGATTTCTAAATAAGTCAAACATCGGTATTTTTTTGAGAAAAATCCCTTGGATTTACCAGACTGCCATCAGTGCGTTTATAATCCACGTAGATCAAGTTTGGCAGGTATGCACATAGTGCCAGTGAGAATTCTTCCTCGTCACATAGTGGATTTCCGCGAATACAGAGCGATTGAAGTTGGGGAAATATCCTTAGATAAGTTATCTGGCAAGGTTAACATATTATAATCATACATTGGATAAATCCAACAGCTTGTTGAAACCTATCGAAAATACTTGCAATCTCTTCAACTTATCCATATTTTCAAGCTTGTTGATGCGATTGTTGTATAAACTTAGATCTTCTAGGTTAATTAAACCGTCCAAGCCACTAATTTCTTCAATGTTGTTGAATGATAAATCTTTTGAACAAGTGGTAATTATCCATGGGTGCTTCATGTTACTTACCGAGCCATTTTAGTTGGACCAAGTGATCCAATCCCTCGATTTGTTCTATTATGTTATTGTCCAGCTGTAATTTGACAAGGTTTTTAAACCGCCATAAATTATCGATTTTGAGAATATCTGCAAGAGAAATGTTACAAAACTAGAAGGAACAACTTTGGTAATCCAATCGCAGGCTTAAAACATTCTCCATCATAACACCTTCTTTTTTCGCAATTGTACCGGCTTCTCCTTTTGGTCCTTGTTCATAGATGGCTTTTTCTAGCATGACGCGATCGACCACAGACGGTTCGACTGTGTCATATAGCCTGCTCATTTTTACGTTTCAAAGTTGCAACCAGACAAATATCTGTAAGAAATTGAAAATTTTTAATATGTAATCCAAACAGTTCACAGTATGTCAGACAAATGCTGTCGATGAATAACATATGTCGTCCGGGATTTCTTGTGTTAAAAATTCCTCATTAGCCAAAGTTGATTATATCTATCACAGTCTAACGGATCTTTTTAGCCAGTGCATTCAAAGTCACAATTAATTCTTAAAACCAACTGTTTGAATGACTGTTTCAAATTGATCATTCAGAAGCGTTATCAGAGTTGGTCAGTTCACCAGTCGGACCCCGTTACTCGTGAAATGACGGAAATTTCCGGTACATTTTTCAGCTGGGGCTTCAATATTATCACACCAAACTTTCAGAAGGTACGAGGTAACAATTATATTTCGCATGCAGCGGTTCTTGTCGAAAAAATTATCCACAAAATTTCATGTGTATGTGGAAATTATAATCAAACGCAATTTCCCTGAACCTGTAATAATTACAAACGTTTATTGCTCTCAGAGGATCACCGCATACATCATGTCCGAGTGTATGAATTTTGTTGACTTCGTCGACCGTTCAAAGTAGCCATGAAAAGCCCGCAAGTGAGTCGCTGAATTTCTTGCCAACAATCGGTTTGTTTGTGGGCTTAAGAGGATATCTCCAATCGATTATTCATTCTGAATTCAAAGAAGGATCTACCAAACAAAAAAGGATTCAGTCATCATTCCTTGCAATTTTCCCACCTCAGAATTGTATGAGTCACAGAGACATGTGATACGACCGTGATCTACAGTCATTGGTTTGCTAGCTATCGTCTTCGTTTACTTCTACGAAGACACCACTTACTTACCTCGCATTTGAAGACATTAAAATGGAATATCAACGCAGAATGTTCAGAGTGATGGTTAGACAGTAGGCATGATTAGTACATCGGTCTTTAAAGCAGAAATACACAAACTCAATTAAGTTTTTCCAGGAAACATCAACTTACTAACTATTATTGTTCCCCATTCTTGGTTCCCATCTGGTATGTTCCACACTTGATGAATAAACACTTGGAGACGGTTAATTTCCTACATTCCGAGTGGCAATGTTACACAGCAATACTGGTCTCACGATCACCATGT
Source organism: Paragonimus kellicotti (assembly GCA_014220965.1). NCBI lineage: Eukaryota > Metazoa > Platyhelminthes > Trematoda > Plagiorchiida > Troglotrematidae > Paragonimus > Paragonimus kellicotti. Next base: position 23,552 of record LOND01005092.1, read on the forward strand.
ACACATCTTTCAACTTCATGGTAGATGCCATTTATTTTTAGTTTGAGCTTTAAAAGCTTTACACATGGTCGTACAATCAAGAACAAAGTTAGAAATGTAGTTCCAGCCAGTTCCGTCATCGTATGTGAATCACGATTCACTGGCATCAGGCATTCTACTTTATTTTATTTTATCAGTCAAATTATAGCGTATGAAGTAATATAGGAGTAATTGATGCACCAAAAATAATGAAACGTTTAATGGTAGGTGAAAGTCGAAACATTTAAATAATAGCGAATTTGGGAAGTTGCATAATATATTCCTTACTTATTACACTCTGTGTGCCAAACAGATTTCAACGTTGTAGATCGTGGAGTCATTTTTAATCGTACACACCAATGTGATATAAAGTAATAATCCCGAAAATGACAGCATAGTAACGCTCAGATTTTATCAATCTGCAGACAAGTGTAAGTTATTCCAGCGTATACTGGAGAAAGTCTCATCATCATCATCATCATCATCATCATCATCATCATCATCATCATCATTAACAACGGCATCATTGTCATTTTCCACTTAGAATCGTACCCATGTCTCGTTCTGCCATCAGTCTTGACAACAGTCCACGATTAAATTCATTACGGTAAAGTTTAGTCGACCATTTCAGCCTAACACATGAAATTATATCAAATTATTATGGTTATTGTTATTACTATTATACGCGTCTACTGTGGACTCTGCCAGCGGTGTAACATTTCAAGATGGTAGTTAGGTTATACGTAATACTTGAGATGAAAAACAAAGGCAATGGATTTCAAGTTAAAGCAGATTTGAAATGACGGCCACTTAAAACATCATGAATACAGTTAATGTTTTAACGCTGGAAATCTCCCCAGCCTTCCATTGGGAAATAATCATCTGGTCAACGAAAAGCATACGAGTATAATTCTCAGTAGAATTGTCACGATATAATGGTGATGACACTGGTAATAAAAAAATGAGTAATTATACCTGTGTGGATATGAAATCAGTTCGACAACGACTATTTACTACTTCGTATCAACATCTTCATTCTTCCCGGTTCTCCTCAGCATCATTATCAATATCAACGTCAACAATGCTAACACGTCGATTATCGCTGCTTGTGCACAGTTGCCATAATTTTGTGAAATTTTCGGAAGCATATCATTAGTTTGCAGATGATAGGGAGGAGGATTGTAGCTTATTTCGTGAAACATTTCGTACTGCTATGGTTGCTAGGTCAGTAGCACCTATGAAGCCCAGGCAAGGGAAACAACATGGGCGTTATGTTGCCTGACAGAAAGTGTGACCGACCTGTAGTACAATCTTCTAATTTTGTGATCTGCCTTGAACTAACTGCGCCGGTTCATCGATTTCCCCGATACTAAATATGATAAACTCGTTGTGCCATAGTTTGGTCAATTGCCTGACGAAACTACCTAAACATGTACAAAAGCACACGTACAGTATTTCATTGTCTACAAATTCCGTTAGTTTTTTTACACCTACGATTATGTCTACTTATATGGATGAGCTCGCGCTTCAGAACACGTGAACCAAAATGTGCATCTTTTTGCAAAAGACATTAGTGTACCTGTTTTTCCTTGTTGTATGCGTTCTCAGTGCGTGGACTGGGAATTGGCGGTTGACAAGGACAACGTTCCTTTACCACATATTTCCGGAATTACCCGTGTCGACAGCGATATTCGCCTTGAGATCAGGATTAACTTTAAAGAAGTAAGCCAGAGTGTGTTGGACGGAAATGTTTTTATTGCGTGTGCTACAGCATTAAACTCATGCAAAATTATCGACTATTGCGAGCCGCACCACTCCGTTTTCATAATTTTCTGATTACTTGAAGCTTGCGTCCTCTATACGTGCAATGTTTATATCCGTGACAGTAGGGACGCTGTTTTCATAAAAATGTTTACAACACACGTTGAGATCATATGGTAAACAGATGGAACAATTCAGAGTTCAAAGTGTTTTTATGTCGTATGGACACTGTTCACGATGTACCCATCCAATCAAACAATAAAAATTTAAAACAGTTCGTTCCCTTCAGAAGTTTGAACAAAACCGTTAGAACACGAAAACTGGTAGATGCAAGCATTTCGTATTGACTCATCAGTACCAAATTTACAATAACATGAAACGGTTTTTTATATCGAACAGTTAGGGGTGGGTGGGATACATAGTCGATTGATGGGTTAGGAAAGGTCACTAAGTCCAGGGCAGGGTCAAGCTCACGAACAATTGTTTCTGAACACACAGGGCCGGCTTCAGTCGATTGATTGCGACAGCCTCAGCAAACCGCAAGAATCTTGGATTGGGATGACGTAATAAGAGGAAATCCACGTGGTCCGGTCAATACCTCAACTTTAGTAGTTTCACACCGGTCCATCAGAAGCGCGCACTAGTGAATACACTATTCACACGCGCAAGACGAATTTGTACACAAGACAGTCTTACGGAGGAATTAGAGTTGATCACGACTGTACTACAATCGAATGGTTATCCAAAAAGGTTCATAGAAAGGCACAGTAGGCCGAAAATGTCATGCGAACAAGTGGTCACTGTAAGAAAAAAGAAGGTTTATATAGAATTGCCTTTTAAAGGCGACTACAGTATGCACCAAACAACACAAAGATTGAGTAATTCGATTAAACGAACATTCAACGCAGCTGAACTTTGTGTACTAGCTCGAACCCAG
>LOND01005093.1:17065-35125 GCA_014220965.1 Paragonimus kellicotti
CTGAGGAAGGCCATAATGATCACTATCAAATTGGCCTTACTTAAGGCATAACCGAACTATTGTGCCTAAACACTCAGCTACATTTATCTGTGAACAACTTTCAGATTATCCGCTTACCTTCAGAAGAGACATAGTAACTGTCTTGTAAACTTCACTCGATGATCCCATACTTAAGAATTCTGTCCAGCTTGAAATCACGGAGAAAATCAAACATGTTTGACGTTATTTTGATTATTACTAACTAGTAGGCAATTTCTAGATTAATATAAGATGAACATCGTCGCCTCGCTTAAATGTGTCTGTTCCCTTGCCCTTTCTCACAGAAGAGTGATAATAAATCAACCCTATTCAAGTGGTCACCTAGAAGCAACTGTCAAACACATAATCGCTCTTTGAAAAATTAGGCGAGATTTGTCAGGCTGCGATGTCTGGTACCTTTATTCACTCAGTGTAAACACAATTTACGGATCGAATTGCTTGAAGTTGCGGATGTGTCTGTCGATCCACACGATATCTGGTTGCACGTCTATGAGTATTCGCTGACAGGTCCAATAAGCCCCCCAAAAACGGACTGTACCAAAAGTACAGGAAATGACGTCAGAAATGGAAACGACGCTCATTTTTCGACTAAAATGAAACATGCCTAAAATCACGAATGCAGCGTTTATGTACCGATTGATTGCCAACTTGGGCACCCGGAAGCAAGTGATTACAAGCCATGCATTACTCTGGAGGGCATATGACTCACCTGTTTGCGCATTTATTATCCCCGCTTCTATTTACACATTACGGCGTTATTTGAAAAGAGTACTAAGTTTAGTATTTTATTTTTTAACTGTTCACTTTGGTTCCATGTTCCACAATCATATCGATTTTTTCACGAATTTTAATTCTCGTTCTTTTTCCCTCGATGATTTTGTTTTTCGACACATTTCCATTCCGTCACACAGTTTTTCATGTTTCCAGTTTTCACACAGTTGTGCCTGTTGCACAATACCACAATCTGCTCATGCTTGCTATCACTTGTCATTGGTATCAGCAACCAACTTACACGAACTTTGACAACTTCGTTTTTTTCCCATTAAACATCCAAATTACTCACTAATTGTCGAATTAGCATAGTAGCTGATGAAATTTAAATGAGAACCGGGTCCTCGTGAATTCTCTCATTTAGCTTTTTTACAAGATCATCTGCAATCGATCGAATTTGGTAGAGGACAAAACGCTACACATTCATAATGTCGATCACCAGCATCTATGCGGAGGTGGTGACGTGAGCGAAGCATCGTACGTGAGACAGGCAGCGAATAAACGTCAAAAACTTGTTGCTGTCGTTGAATCTGCCGACCCCCAAACATTCAACATTCACCTTTGGCCGACAGCTTAAACAGTAACGAACTTGTTTTTACAAATTCATGTTTGATGCCAGCCTCCGCACGTCACGTTGAAATACAAGCGTGTAACGAAACAGCTGGGACGAACGTCCTGTTTGTCATTCTAGATCATGATGTCACACTTATCCGGATGGAAATCATGCTGATCAACCGATCAACCAGTTGTGCTTCAGGAGTAAGTGAGACTGGAATCAGTTTGATATCCAGATCAGTGTGTAACGACTGCACACGTTCGGGTACGCAAACGTCCGTTCGTTTTAAGCCAAAAGTCCGGAAATTTTTTAAAAACGCAGACCATCTAAATGCATTGTACACGAGATAATGAAGCATAATAACCCTTATTCTGTAACATATCACATGAGACGCACTCAATAAGTATAGACTCGAAAAATCTGCTATACCCTTCGCTCTTCAACAAATGTAACAGTGGCTTAGAGGATAGAGGTATTAATGTCACACCACGACCAAATATACCAGACACAGCTTTATGTAGGTTGCTGAAACATTATACGGCGCTAAGAAAACCTGGAAAAAAACAAATATTTGCCACATCAACACTGATGAACCAACTACGCGATTTTCATAAGTCACGCAAGGTTAAGGAATGATATTTTTCCATCATAGTGAATCTCACTACATTGGGAATATCTCCAAATTTTATTAAAATGAAACGGACGACAATAAAATCCAAATGTTGGGGTTTGATAAATTGAGGTTAGAGGGACTGAATAGCCGATAGGCTATTCAAAACATTATGCTGGTGTACCATTTCAATGTTCGATTTTGTTATTCATATAGCGGTCAAAACTGTCCGCCCGTTAGCGGAATGCAAGGATGTCTCTCATTTTTTCAAAGAATTACTTCTAACTGGGCCCGATGTTTCAAACTCTCAACTTTGAGAATGTTACAGAAACCTGTACTTTATTGAACTCCGCACTACCCCAGCCGATCGTTGATGATCATCAACAGTGCACGTATCGATGGTTGAGGTTTACAACTGATGCTACGGGTTTTATCAAATTCATTTAACCAACTTTGGATAAAAGATGTTAGTCCACCTGTTTATGTAGGTTAGATTACAGTAAGGCTTTCAACAACGTAAACCGAGCAACATTGTCCCGACTGTTACGAGGTCACAATATTCAGCCGAGCTTAATCAATCTACTGGGTGATTAACGTATCAAAGGAATACAACACACCCATGCCAACAACAGTGGATCCTTCCGCGTGTTTGGTATACCCCCCAAACTATTATCCTGATATCATTTCTATTTCCAGCTTCCGTATGTAAATACCATTACCGGAATAAGCTGTGCTTTTCAGGTACGTCGATGTCGTTGTTTTAAGTGATAACTGCATTTAAAAAGACATCTAACCAATATAAATGAAACCCCATTTGTCTCTTTTGAACGAATGACGAAGTGTCATCTACCTGCCTTTGATTGCCCAAAAGTGTTCAACTGTTTTTTGTTCATTTGTTAATGGCAATCTGTTACGAGCAGACTAAACTAAGGTAGGAAGTGGAAATCACGTATTCAGACAGAGTCCATGTCCAGACGGTCATCATTCAACCACTGGGAATCTACTCCATATCACAGCACTCATTGCTCCCTGTTACGCATGCTGTACCAAACAATTGGCTGAGGCATAAGACCTTAGAACACTGTATACAGCTTATTGGTTGCAATCCTGATCCGTCTGGGCCGTCTGTGCTGTCATTTATTCAATGGACGTGGTGCGGTTAACACGTGTTTCAAGTTGCCACTTTCCTGCTGAACCATTCGGTTTCCGGTTTTGGCCGTCCACCTAGCTTGTTCGTTCTGATCATTGCCATGCATTCTCAACTCACTGTACTGACAACTCAACGAAGATGCTGTCATATGTAGCGTCACACTATGGTGTGGTCGAGGTCATACGTCTGGACCGGCTCCCTGTGGTATGTGACCAAAATATAACGTTCACACATCCATCCCTGAGCGGCCTTACGCGCATGCACCCACAGTGACCACTGCAGTCAATGTCTCATGCACAATCACACACACACACGGACACAACAACACACAATCACTCCCATCTGGGACAAGACAACGAGACCATCCACACATGAACACAGCTTATGTGAGTCTTTCACGTGCCGGTGAACAAAACACAGCTACAGTGTCCCTTGGATTAAACAGTCTCCATCCTTCAGAAATATAAAACATCCTTCCCCAGTTACGAATTTGAATAGCGAAATCAGAAGACCGGTTTTGCAAGATGGTAGTACCATTTCGTATGTTCTCGTCAGTTGCTACACATAACAGCGGTGAAAATAAAAAATATTTAAGCGAATTAAGTTCATATATCAATTCCCACTTCCTCACGTTAAGACGCGGATGCCAGAGCTGTCCACTTCACACTGTATCTACCAGTTCACCTGCAGTTGCGGTGACGTTTACATTGGCAGAACTGATCGATCCCTGCGCCTTAGAATGAAGGAACACGTGCCCAAGTATATCGAGGACTTGATGTGTGGCGTGACCCGACGCGACCTCACCAAACAACGCAAGCCGGCCTCTTCGATCGCCAGACACCTGCTGGAGACCGGACATGTGGTCGACCCGACAAACGCTTTCCGTGTGTTGATGCGTCATCACAAGCCTGTCATTCTTAAGTCACTCGAGGCGCTGCTTGTCATGCGTAGCAAACCAGTCCTCTGTGTGCAAAAGCTGTTGACCTTGAACCTCCGTCTGCCATGGTTTTGACCAATGACAGACTAGTGTATGCATTGACTTGATATATGAACTTAATTCGCTTAAATATTTTTGATTTTCACCGCTGTTATGTGTAGTTTCCATCCTGTTGATAACTGCGTCGACATCTATAGGATTCCACCGGAATGCCACTAGCACACCCATGGATTACATCTGTGTATTTTGTCCATACCCTTGCTGTAAATGTGTGACAATCACTTTGTGTTTAAGATCCTCAAAAATCTTGAAGTGACCAGTGGTTGGTGTTTTTTGTCAAGTTGATTCACTTGCGTATGATGCACTCACTATTTATACATTAACGGTTTATTGTGGAGATGCTGAAGGCTATCTAGCCTGAGACAGCCAGCACATTAGCAACTGTATTGATCCATGCGCAAGTGTTCACTTCAGGGTGATCAACAGTACTGTTTGTATTCAGAGCCAAGAAGCTGTCATTCACACAATTTGCGAAGGTCCATCCGGATCACAGTCCCCCTTGTGGTCCGGTTCAGAGCTGTGCTTTTCCACCTTTTAAGTGCAACGCGAAAAACTCACCTGACTAAAACTCTTGCAATACAGCTTTCAGCGACCAGAATGTTGTGTTTGAGCTGCTTGTTCAGCTTTGGTTTCGTGATCCGCTGCTCAAACGTATATCGTACGTGTCTTAGTTGTAACTTAGCTCGATCCCATCTACGCCTGATCGACGACATTCTTTGGTGTTTGGGACCACATCAACCGAACCTCCAAATAGAATGCTACACAACCAGTTGAATTTGATACATCAGCAGACGTTGTTAACACCTGTGAATTTTAAATACAGATTTCGCGCCTGTGTGTAGAATTGTTAAAGTGGAAGAAAATATCTCCCCCATGTTGTTACCCACTCTGAGTGTGAGTGAGACTATGACCATCTGTTTGCAAGTTATTCTCCCTGCACATAACAATTTACGGAAATGTAAATGATGTAACAAGCCTCGAACCCCGAACCGTGTTGTTTCTATTGGATGACGTTCCATACAGCTGCGCCCTCGCTTTTATATCGACATATGGACAGTTGATCAACTCAATGTGCTTATATGGACAGCCAAACTCATCTTATCTAGCGTTGTGAACAACGCCTAATGGTTAACGACATCAACTGCATCAATGCAGTTCACAAAAAATGGACAAGATTCTGACGTTCACGACACATTTAAAGGAAGTGCATGGGTAAACACCAAATCGATCGTAATGAGACAAGCTTGAATCATAGTAACATCAGAAATTTCAGCATTAATCCAACTGAACAAAATGCTCATCTCGACCGCACAACTTAGCACACCGATGTCTTGGTTAACATTTGAAGATTAAGCACTTCTTCACATTTTGGTTGGGAACACATTCATGAGGTTCTTGAACTCCATTGGAAGTTCTGAAAGTACCAAAATAGAGTGAATCAGCCTGAATAGTGCATAAGTGACCAGTGGACTATCATTCTTGAAAATTTATCTGACAGTGAGTCTTTATTTATTCTCAACCTTTCAGCTTACGATTTTTCGGCTGGATTCCTACACACCTGGCTGCACACGAAGGAGAGCAGTCGGTCTTCTATCGACAGTTATCGCTGATTTGTTTCAATACTTTGAATATGCCCGGTTTAGTCATGAGAAGAAACGCGTAGCAAACAAGCTCGTTTTCGGTGTTTCATCATCAGGCTAAATACAACACATTTATATGGGTTCGATGAGGGTGGTAGATGACACATTACTGAGGCATGAGATGTCAGTCAATAGTTTCTGTCTGATTTGAGTCATGAGACTTAGTTATATAACACTGATCATATGAGTTTTACGAAGTCTGCTGGAGAAGCATCACATATGTGCAATCATTCTATCCTGGATTTGCGTACACGGCCATGGAAGGTTCAATGTTTTGACTAGCCGTTTTTGAGCGCACAGTGGTGGTGAGTGTAGTCGAATTGCGATGGCCTCTGCAATTGACAGTATACGACCTTTGACCTGTTTCGATTGTATCCCACATATTCGATAGATTGGCTTGAACGAATCGGTCGGAGTGGTCAGATGGTTTGACTCGATTAAATGCGTAACGACCGAAGACGAACAGGGCTTATCGATCATCGGGTTAGCCTCACCGGTTGGTGCTCCCGAATGTGTACGGGTAATCGCCATGTTGTGCGACCTGTGTAGCTTGTAGCCTATTATTGATTATTCCAACACTGCAGTCCTAGAGATTATGTCATCAGAGCCGGAAGATATGTCATTGTCACAAACAGTCTGTCGCGAGCTCAAACGAATTGGAAAATATAAGCATTTTGAAGAGTTCCGTACCAATAGCACATACACGTAAACTGGTTATATCTAGGTAGTATTTATGATGCTTATCTGGACTTTACTGAAATCTGTAAATATTTTCAAAGGTTGAGAGCACTTACAGAAAACATGCAAAATTTCTATTTGCTTCATTGACATCACTTTACAAAGTAAGCTGGTACATATAACGGTATGTGCTTGATGGCGAAGTTTGCCGGAACACTTGACCGGCTTAGTGGCAAACCTCGACCACACATTCTACCATAAAAATGACAGATGCTGAAGCTTATAACCAGTAACTCTCCTGAGGAAGCCATAATGATCACTATCAAATTGGCCTTACTTAAGGCATAACCGAACTATTGTGCCTAAACACTCAGCTACATTTATCTGTGAACAACTTTCAGATTATCCGCTTACCTTCAGAAGAGACATAGTAACTGTCTTGTAAACTTCACTCGATGATCCCATACTTAAGAATTCTGTCCAGCTTGAAATCACGGAGAAAATCAAACATGTTTGACGTTATTTTGATTATTACTAACTAGTAGGCAATTTCTAGATTAATATAAGATGAACATCGTCGCCTCGCTTAAATGTGTCTGTTCCCTTGCCCTTTCTCACAGAAGAGTGATAATAAATCAACCCTATTCAAGTGGTCACCTAGAAGCAACTGTCAAACACATAATCGCTCTTTGAAAAATTAGCGAGATTGTCAGGCTGCGAAGATGTCTGGTACCTTTATTCACCAGTGTAAACACAATTTACGGATCGAATTGCTTGAAGTTGCGGATGTGTCTGTCGATCCACACGATATCTGGTTGCACGTCTATGAGTATTCGCTGACAGGTCCAATAAGCCCCCCAAAAACGGACTGTACCAAAAGTACAGGAAATGACGTCAGAAATGGAAACGACGCTCATTTTTCGACTAAAATGAAACATGCCTAAAATCACGAATGCAGCGTTTATGTACCGATTGATTGCCAACTTGGGCACCCGGAAGCAAGTGATTACAAGCCATGCATTACTCTGGAGGGCATATGACTCACCTGTTTGCGCATTTATTATCCCCGCTTCTATTTACACATTACGGCGTTATTTGAAAAGAGTACTAAGTTTAGTATTTTATTTTTTAACTGTTCACTTTGGTTCCATGTTCCACAATCATCGATTTTTTCACGAATTTTAATTCTCGTTCTTTTTCCCTCGATGATTTTGTTTTTCGACACATTTCCATTCCGTCACACAGTTTTTCATGTTTCCAGTTTTCACACAGTTGTGCCTGTTGCACAATACCACAATCTGCTCATGCTTGCTATCACTTGTCATTGGTATCAGCAACCAACTTACACGAACTTTGACAACTTCGTTTTTTTCCCATTAAACATCCAAATTACTCACTAATTGTCGAATTAGCATAGTAGCTGATGAAATTTAAATGAGAACCGGGTCCTCGTGAATTCTCTCATTTAGCTTTTTTACAAGATCATCTGCAATCGATCGAATTTGGTAGAGGACAAAACGCTACACATTCATAATGTCGATCACCAGCATCTATGCGGAGGTGGTGACGTGAGCGAAGCATCGTACGTGAGACAGGCAGCGAATAAACGTCAAAAACTTGTTGCTGTCGTTGAATCTGCCGACCCCCAAACATTCAACATTCACCTTTGGCCGACAGCTTAAACAGTAACGAACTTGTTTTTACAAATTCATGTTTGATGCCAGCCTCCGCACGTCACGTTGAAATACAAGCGTGTAACGAAACAGCTGGGACGAACGTCCTGTTTGTCATTCTAGATCATGATGTCACACTTATCCGGATGAAATCATGCTGATCAACCGATCAACCAGTTGTGCTTCAGGAGTAAGTGAGACTGGAATCAGTTTGATATCCAGATCAGTGTGTAACGACTGCACACGTTCGGGTACGCAAACGTCCGTTCGTTTTAGGCCAAAAGTCCGGAAATTTTTTAAAAACGCAGACCATCTAAATGCATTGTACACGAGATAATTAACTAACTAACTTTCGGACTTATGGACGCAATAGTTAGCATCGAAAATTGCTTCCCCCTTTTTCACAATGTACAATGCTTAGTTGGTGGTTATGTCAAGATACGCCTAAATTACAAGGACTGTTAAGAGGTTGCTAAAACATTTACGGGCTAAGAACCCAACGAACAAAATTTTGCCCTCAACACTGACGAACCACTACGCGATTTCATTAGTCCACCAAGGTTAAGGATGATGTTTCCATCAATGTGATCTCATACATTGGGAATATCTCAATTATTAATGAAACGGACGACAATAAAATCCATGTTGGGGTTTGATAAATTGAGGTTAGAGGGACTGAATAGCCGATAGGCTATTCAAAACATTATGCTGGTGTACCATTTCAATGTTCGATTTTGTTATTCATATAGCGGTCAAAACTGTCCGCCCGTTAGCGGAATGCAAGGATGTCTCTCATTTTTTCAAAGAATTACTTCTAACTGGGCCCGATGTTTCAAACTCTCAACTTTGAGAATGTTACAGAAACCTGTACTTTATGGACTCGCTACCCAGCCGATCGTTGATGATCATCAACAGTGCACGTATCGATGGTTGAGGTTTACAACTGATGCTACGGGTTTTATCAAATTCATTTAACCAACTTTGGATAAAAGATGTTAGTCCACCTGTTTATGTAGGTTAGATTACAGTAAGGCTTTCAACAACGTAAACCGAGCAACATTGTCCCGACTGTTACAAGGTCACGGTATTCAGCCGAGCTTAATCAATCTACTGGGTGATTAACGTATCAAAGGAATACAACACACCCATGCCAACAACAGTGGATCCTTCCGCGTGTTTGGTATACCCCCAAACTATTATCCTGATATCATTTCTATTTCCAGCTTACGTATGTAAATACCATTACCGGAATAAGCTGTGCTTTTCAGGTACGTCGATGTCGTTGTTTTAAGTGTACCTGTATTTAAGACATCTAACCCAATATCAATGAAACCCCATTTGTCTCTTTTGAACGAATGACGAAGTGTCATCTACCTGCCTTTGATTGGCCCAAAGTGTTCAACTGTTTTTTGTTCATTTGTTAATGGCAATCTTTACGAGCGACTAATAAGGTAGGAAGTGGAATCACGTATTCAGACAGAGTCCATGTCCAGACGGTCATCATTCAACCACTGGGAATCTACTCCATATCACAGCACTCATTGCTCCCTGTTACGCATGCTGTACCAAACAATTGGCTGAGGCTGACCTTGACACGTGTCTTACAGCTTATTGGTTGCAATCCCTGACCGTCTTGGCCGTCTGTGCCTGTCATTTATTCAATGGGACGTAGTGTGTTAACACGTGTTCAGTGTTTCTGCTCGAGCTACCGGCCGTTTTCGTCTACTACCGCAGTGCCGTGTTATGGATTACCAGGTCTTATTAATCCCTTCGTATCATGAAGCTCAGAAGACTCGTCATTTGTGTGGTGCGATGGAAATTCTTTCCTGTCCTCGTTATTTTATTTCAACGGTATGTTAACGCCTGTGTATGTCTTCATTGGTTACCCTGTTCTGCTGTTGCTCTCTACGGTCAACTTGGGAAGGACGTCAAACTCTTAAAGAGATTTGTGGTCCGATGCATCCGCATAATGCGTCTATATTTTGCTAACGTTGATGTTGAATCTCATTTGAAAACATGAAAAGTTTGCTGACACGTATATTAGGGATAACAACCATGCTCTGTTCACACCTCCATCTTCGTAGTATAACAGAGTCCACATACAGATTCCAGTATGCTCATAACCATAAGCCCGATTATTTTATGATCCCTCACTTGGCCAGAAATCTTGTGAGCCCTTGACTCATTTATCCAAGGTTCCTTGTGCGTCTGTGTAACAATAGGTGCTTCTTTCGTTATTCCATTTCTACTTCAGTACAACCAAAATCCTATGGTTTCATTTTTAGTTCAACGATTGTTACTAATATTTGCCGGTTTTTGTTATCCCTGAATAGGTGGTCGGAAGTTGATAGCTTCAGCTCCACCCTCCAGGGTGCATAAAACTAAACTATGGTTTGACCCACGTTGTCATCCGTTGCCCGCTGATAGTAACTCCGTTTTTACTGACCACTAGTCTTAATCTTCCTCCTGTACAACAAAAACCTCATAATTCCGCTCCAGTCATTACAAATTTAAACTGTTTGACAACCATACTGTTCTCAATATCAGCCTAATGGTAGATATTTGATCTGTTGTCCAACTGTTATTAACAAAAGGTTTTAACCAAGACAGTAGATTGAGTAACACTCTTGGTTCATTCCATATTACTAAATTGGGAAGTAACATGTTTCACGAGGCTCATCTTTCAGTCTTAACAGGATTGAGCTCACAAGTGGTGGACTGTGATGAGGACAAAACTCAAATCGAAAGTTTAAACAAAATTTTCCAATCTGTGTAGTCTGCAACATGAACTCGCAGACAGCTAAGAACACAAAGTCGTTTGCAAAATTAAAATCTTTTTGTTTTTCAAAACATAAGACGCATAAATTGCAACACTTAGTTAAAACCCAACGACTGACGAAACAGGAAGAGGGAATATCCGGTGAAGAGCACACAATATGAACAAGCAGAAAACGAAACTTGTGAACAGATAATCTTATGCCGGTATTACACCAATCTCTGTTGCAAGTGGCAATACATCCAGTGTATAATTGCTCATCCAAATTGAACTGTCCGCAATGCGTGGCGACATCTGCCAGTCGTTCCATAGAACATAACCGTAGTACAAGTGTACTGCCGTCTTTCTGATTGGTTCCCTTGATTTTGGTGCAGAAGTGCGCATAAAACAATCCGTCGTGATCTTTGACGCTTTGCTTGCATGATCGATACACGGGCACGGAGGCAGACATGGGATCCTCGCATTCACGATAGCTCCCGTTGATGGATACACAGGAATAGCAAGAGATTGATAGGACTGTGTTGAAAAGAAACAGTAAAGAACAAAACAGGACAATTTTATGTTATTTTAGGGTCGATGAAACTGTGAATTTCGAGTGAATTTATCTCAAACTTCCATTCTATGAGAACACCAACCTCAGTCGATTTAGGACGGCAGAACCTGTGAGGTGATTTGCTACGTTTAACGGGATATACTGTACATTTGCTTGAAATTGCTGAAGCATATGCGAGAAGGATTCTCTTGTTTGTTCAAAAATACGTTAATATACCTTAAATTCGTTTCTACAACATTACTCCGTTCTTACAACAACCACTTTTAAAGAAACTATAGTAACTCTCTAGAAATTGTGTGTCACTGAACAGTCATCCAGAACGAACACCTTTTGGTATGTAATCTATCACACCGACCGCTACTATTGTACAACAGTACAACCGTTTCCATCAGAATCAGTAGTGTGCTTCAACTTCCAACAAGTCATCCAGATGGTCTCGATCCCACTTCTGGATGAATGTGTAAGGAATGAGGTTAAGATGCTTACCACTGAGCCACGTGCAAAGGTCAACTCAGCCATCCTATCCTAAATTCGTGCTTAGCAAAGACTGAACTTCGGTTTCGTCCTCGGCACGCCCTGTAATGTCAAACCTTGATACATTCTGTGGTTTGACCTAGTGCAATTGACTGAATGAAATCAGCCAACTTCGTTGAGCCTAGAAAAGAAGACTACCGAACATGAATATGGTATTGTACACTGCTCGGTCAACGACAGTTCACCCGAGGTTCTGTATTCATTGACATATCACGGATTTGCTGACTGCTGGCGCAGTCTGGTCTGACTGAACAGCATCACTTCAAAACTGCTCACTATTAAGTCATGCTAGGTTTAGCTAGCCGAAATTAACTAACGTTGAACATGAAAATCAAACGTGTTTACATAGATGAGAACGAGGAATCCACCAAGCTTATAAACGTCTGTAGATAGACGGATAAAATTAGGTTAGGGAAAGTTTTAAACTGGAAAGAGAAAATTGTACAATAATGTAATTCAGGCGCGGAGGTTAAGAAAAACCCAGCATTCATGCCGACATGTGTACAGTGACTGGTATGATCATATGCATCAGTGGTTTATTTTAAAAGTAAACAGCGAAACATACAGATATCCCGGTCATTGGTTCATAAATAAGCCTAAATGATTGTTCAACAGGCAACGAACAGCTGTTTAAGGTTGAACAATATCCATTTTTGCCCCCTGGTAAAGAACCAGCCGGGATATCGGTTACTGTTGTATAGCCCTTCGTGAAGCCAAAATCAAAATTGGTCTCCGATCAAAATCTGCTGTGAATAAAACAAAGCTACATTCATAATCGGCAACCTAGTCTAGTGATGAGTTCGTTCTTTCTCATTGTCGTTGGTCGATGGCTTGTTTCATCTCACTGGGTAGTGTGCCATTTGTATTGTGTTCATAATGTGAATCCTCGATCCAATAGTGTCGTTCGGTTTGTTGATTGTTTCTTGCGTAACAGTTGTTCTCACGGAGGTAATCATCTTATTTTACAGCACCAGTCGATTCACCATATCACTTGCTCGTCATCTCACGTGTATATTGACAGTTATATCTGGATTTGCTGATTGGCTTTAGATTATGTCTGTTCAAGCCGATGATCAGAATCAGCTACCATCGCTATTACGTCCATCGAGGAGTTGTCTATAAGTAGCCGAGACCAAATATCCATCTACAGATCTAGTCAGTCGGGATTAGTTTGATTTTTTCTTCACGTACATCCAAAGAAACATCTCACGCTGAAATAGATGTAATAGCTCCAACTATTCAAAGCGGAGGCCGACAGTACGGTAGGTAAACACTTAGTTTTGGGGGTAAATGGAAAGATGGAAATCATAAGCGTTTCAGAATTAACAAGCAAGTTGGTACTAGTCGCTCTAATATGTCATATGATCCTACTGCTACTAGTTACTGATTTACAGTACAGTTTAATCGCATACTCATGGTTGATGAAAGTTCAGCAATGAGGACTTGACGACTGTGTGAAGAACATGAAGCACTGAATGATAAAATATTCTAGGATACACTGAACGTTCTTTATATAAATAAGTGTTTATAGATAGAATACGGCAAATACAGTGTTTCCACATAGAGTCCAGCTCCTGTGAAGCGGTCGATATTTATGCCCTCTATAGGTAGCGGCCTCATTGAAGTAGCAGTGAACAAAGTAACCAGTTGTTAATCGCTCAATTCCAGTCTTCACAGAAAGTGTGATTAGACCATACTGAAAGCGATTATGAACTAGGTTAGCATACGCGCAACAACGTCGGTATGGAATTTTTATTCAGTTCAGAAATTTTGGAACCATCTGGAATGTGGTCGTTGATTCGACTGCGTAATTGCCGCGCCTGCCTATGTAATGACCAACACCCAACCGAGAGTTATAAAATGATGTCAGATTTGGTTGAGCGTAGCGATGTTTTCGATGATGGTGTTGGGATTCATGTGATGGTGAACAGCATGACCAATTGAGCTGCACAGAACGTGCGCTCCATAGTCGACGGGAGACCAGTTTTCAGCAGACTTGTGATGTCATCACTGTTGTAAGGCAAACGGAGATAGACATTCAGTTGCCCACCTGGAGCAGAACGCAGATGTTGTCACCAGTCAGGCTCACTTCTATCGGCTTTATGTAGACGATATCCGAACTTACCGACAAGCAGAGAACACAGCAATACCGATTTAATGAACAAGCTCCGAAATGGCTTTATTATTGAGCGCGAAGCAGGATGAAACCCCGATGAACGTCTCTTGGAAAACCGTCTCACGGTGACTATGGACCGCACGTTCTGTACAGCCCAATTGGCCATGCTGTTCACCATCACCCGAATCCCAACACTATCACCGAAAAAATCGCTACCGTTCAATACCAAACCTTACATTATTTATAAACTCTCGTGTGAGTGTCGGGTAACTTACGTAAGCAGAACGGAGCAGAACGAAAAGTGGTCCCAAGAACACAGCTTTTCGTTGTTAGCAGACGTCAGCATGTAGTTCCGTTCTTCTAACCAAAGGGTTGATAAGAACATCTCAGGATACTTCCTCTGAGTGGAAGGAAGAGCTAATGAGTACATCGTGATGAATTGTTCAGTGACCCCGGAGAGGTGGGGGCTTACATGGTGACAGTTGGAGACTAATGACCAACAAATGGTTTTAATAGTCTTCTGTTAATCCTTGCATATATATATATATATATATATATATTATATATAAGTTTAACTTTATGCCCCAATTTTCATGTTTTTTATTGTGGCGTGGTCGCGACTAATGGTTGTTCGAAAAGTTGTTGTCCTTTTGTAAAATCAGTCTTCTGAGTTCAGTATTCACAGCTGTACATCAAAATAATTATTCGATTCTAAAGATAGACTGTTTTACGGTGTGAGTTTTTATCTACAAAATTTGATCAAGATAAAGGAACTTATTTCAAACGTGCAAGTAGAGACTGTAACTAAGATACATAAAATACATAGAAAACATAACATAGATTATGATGAAATGATAACAAAACACTTCCGAATATGTCATGCGGATTGATCCTATTAAATTATTCTTCCGTCACATTTTATTAAAACCCAGAGTCACCATTGGTTCTAGGTTTTTTCGAGTAGAGAACGATATGGCGTTGCCAGCTCCGTGTGGTGTCCCATATGTTCATCCACAGTTCTTGTTCACTCAATAAACTGTACTTTTATTACTGATGTTTACAAACGGTTAGTCATGACATCTCTTTAGAAGCCTACTTTTGACGTTCGCCGGCAAATCACGTGACATACAGCCAACCTGGAACATTTGTCCACGAGCAGGTTTTACCATGATCATGCCCTCACAATTCCGCCATGAACACGTTACTAAATCTCTTGTTAATCTGCTGAGCGTAATAACAGCGTACAGACCACAGGTGTTCTAAAACTAGGGACATCCTACCAAAATAGGGAATCCGTTGACGCAAATTCTATGGCACATAGGGAAAAAAATATGCGCCGTCATGACCATTCGTAACATAATGCAGAAGCCAAGTGATATTGTCAAATTGTAACCAACTAAACGGTATTGATAAATGGATTGAGAATAACACAACGTTATGAGCAAGTTGTAATACTCTACGTTTCAACCACCTCGGGTGGCCTTCCTCAGGAGTGTTGTAATCGAAATCAATAACATGTTAAACACGACGCCCAAACTGTTTGACTTCATTCGTACTACAATTTGATGCGGATATCTTACAACTAAACGGTACTTCTATGTGGATGTCAATATTGTTTTTCTTTACGTAAGGTTAAAGACATTTTTTTTGGGGGGGGAGGGGGGCTGTTTACAATGCGACGGTAACAGACGTAAAATAACTTGAACAAGGTTAACTGTGAATGCAAACTATGAGTTTCCAAAAGTGACGGAAAATATCACTTCAGTGATCAACGGCAGACTGAGGGAAGGAAGCGGAAAAATGCAAGATGGACTACAGCTTATTCGACTACACCCAAATGAGCGTCACTCAACAGTATACCAGACTTTTGCATACTGCAAATAACAAGTAAATGTATGAAAGCCTTACGACCTTGAGGATAGAAGTAATAAATGAGTGCAATCATTAAAGTACGAACGTCAACTGTGTGCAATGCAGCACAAATCTAGTATCATCGAACTTGCATCAAAGCTTTTACTTTCAAGTGTACGAATCAGATAGCCGGGAATTAATAATTGCAGTTCACATTTTTAAAGAAACCACATTACCATGGATCGGTTCAGGCCTTTGTTTAAAGAATAACTAAATGACATTCTCACACAGAAATCCATTTTCCACTGCCTGACATCTGGGTGGTGGACAGATTGTTATTCATTAAGTTCCTGTTACAGTGGGTTCACTTGCTCTTCGTTTTGTATCCAGCTACCACATGGTCAGTTGCAAGATAATCTAATCAACGGTTGGCCTGTCCACAATCTTCTAACTTGGTCAGTAGTTTGTTCGGATCGTTCAATCTTGACCAATAAGTGGTAGAAGATTTTGGTTGATAAAAACTAGTCCTCACTCACGATTGGTTTCAACTTGTGCGTTCCACCTGACTCCTTTTGAAAAGAAGCACCAAACACAAGTTGAAGCTGGTCACTACCGCATAACCGTTCTATGGTTGAGAGTTGCACTCTGGCCGACGTTCTTATGAAACAACCACGTTGACTACTCTTTCACTGACCTCACAGAAGGTACAATCGAATTATCATGTGCAACGAAATACCTTACTACATACCAACAGTCAAAACATCAGTCAGTTAGTGTAACGATTTCCGTGATTTCAACGTGAAGAGAGGCTTTAGTTGTGGGGTCATCCACTGGAACTGAATGGATAGCTGCTCTTGAGGCACTCGGAAAATATGAGCATTACCCGTAAGCAAGTATGGCTGGACGTTTGGATATAATAATCCGGCCTTGCTTTTTGTGAGCTAATTGGCCTTATGGTCAAACGGTTGCTGTATGAAAGCGTGACCGGAGTTCTAGTTCCGACTGTGGCACGGATTTGCATGTTTAGAGAAGCGTGACAGTTACAGATACTCACTTGGAGGTGGTCAACATAAACTAATCGCCAGCAGAGATGGCAAGTGCTTATAGAGGACTACGAAGCAGAAATTCGGTTTGCGCACATACTCTGGATTGTTTAGTAAGCAGTCGTACTCCTTACGCTTTTTGCGTTGACGCACAGAAAACATGGTGGTTCGTTCCAGGCGTCTGATGCATACACCCTTTTGACGAAAAGGTATGAGAAAATAAGAAGTGTTTGGAAAGTGGGGCGTTGTGGTTAGGGTGGTGCCTTGTTAAGTCAAATTTGTAACAAAAAATCGGGATACACTTTTCGTTACACTGATGGGAAACTCGGTATGGAGGACAACTGGTCAGGCAATTGGAGTATGTAATTTACACTTACGTTCGTCGCAGAGTGCAGCAATGGTTCAGTAATGTAGGATATATGTAAGGTTTAGCATTAAATTTTTGTGATGGGCTCACTATGCCAATCTGAATAAATGCTGAGGTCCAATCTTGGCGACTGATCATCTACATTCTGCATCAGTGTTTTCTGCTTGAACAGTGAATACGGGAGTGGACCTTATTTTCTGCCCGTGCACACACGTGTACCTGTTTAACGTTCTTGGAACATTTATGCGTACTTAACGCACTCCAGTCTGGATTTTAGGGAGTGTTCGTCATTAATAATGTGTAAGGAACGGTGGCCAATATATACTGAACATAATTCATAACCGATCGCAGTCTTCACATTCACCTTTCAGCCATCCGCCTGACTTAAAAGTTCGATCTGTCGATCACGAAGGTCATTCGGTTCTTATTGATTTGCTGTTGATGTTGGACACACATGCGACCTATCATTATAATCTCTCAGGAACTTGGAACATACTGTTAACTACCCATCCTGTCGCCTGATTTACAGCACAGTCATTCGTAATGATGAGCTTCATGATGCAAACTTTTGTTGCTGAGTCAAGTCTCCCTATGTCTCAACATGAAACACAGCTAGATGAAACTCCGGCTTCTTGTCAGAGTTCGATGTTGCCACAGTCGGAACTAGAACTCCGGTTACGCTTTCATACAGCAACCGTTTGACCAT
>LOND01005101.1:12941-35782 GCA_014220965.1 Paragonimus kellicotti
TCCACCGACCCCAGTTCTACTCTCAACAGCTGGTGCGTGAGTTCTGTTTAGCTGTGCGTTCTCCATTCGGAAAATCGCTGCACTTCAGCTGCATTACACTGGCTATTGTGACAATGTTGTGTTATAAGTAACCTAAGTAGCATTGGATGCACATTTCTGTCGCCCTGGATATCGTTCGCGAACTTGTATGTTCCACAAGTACGCACCAGCAGACAGTTGGTTTACTTACACAGTCACTTCTTTTGTTGCTGAGGATGGTCGAGTACGGGGATGTTGTATGTGTGCTCTACTCGAATAGGCCAGATCTCGTGTCTATGGAGCAAGGCTGTGCAAATGAATGCAATGTTAACCGTCTCTGTAGTCGGCAACCGAACTTCTCTTTCAAGCCACGGATGACAACGATTCTCGAAGGCACCATCTAAGTCAGTATTTTCTGTTTCTACAGACACTGTGCATGTGCGCAGAGATGAACACGTTGTCTTTGCGATTTCTTAAACATCCTTTCTTCATATTATGTTAAATTCTGTTGGTTTATTTTTATCGATAGATGGTTTGCTTATAACATGAGTCGTGTGTTATTGTAACACAGCGAAACGTTCATTAGGAACAGTTTACTGTTGTGTTTTGACTCTATCATCCCGGTGCGACCTAGTATAAGATTACTGGCCAATAAAATTGCAGTGATCTTTCTTTATTGAACGTTGTACACAAGTAGTAATATAGCACACGTGAGACAGCGCACAGCCTTTAAGTGCACATGAACCATGACATGGAAAAATGGAATAACGACCAATACACTGTCGCACGTTTTCAAAATTATTACTAGCGTGGCCGACACGCGTAGTGGCCAGCTGTGCTTCATAACGGTAATCGATTGTGTTGGCTTTCAAGAGATACGTTTCTTTGCAGTCGCTTTGTTTATGTGAACTGCTATCACGATTAGGTGTTTTGCATGTACATGCTTTCCTTTTTCCAGACAGTAGCTTTCGATCCATACTTTGATAATCGGGTATTCTGAAGGTGGCAGTTGATGCTTGCGGATACTATATGATGCCATAGGGACATTTGCATCATACGGTGAAACGGCAGTACACTCGGTTTACTTCGCTGAATATTTTGTCATATGTTGGGGATTTCGGCCTCGTTCGGCTTTGTTCTTATAACTCCTTCGTAGCTTCGTAGCTGTTTCGGACTTGTGTACCTAGCTAAATAGTGACGGGTTGTGCAAGTAAAGACTTTATCTCATTCAGTATCCCCTGCCACATTGAATATGTTTTTCCCCAACAAAACAGAGATTCTACTTCTCTGCTGTCACCTTGGTAATCCGATTGTGAATTACAACGTGAGTAGGTTTGAAAGCATTCTGTTCAAGAGGAAATGAAAGTTATTGACTGATTAACAATGGGCTGTTGTCAATTACGATTCATTCTGGGATACTTAAGCGAGTTGTACAGTGTTTTGTCTACTGATTGATACACTGCAGCAACATCGCCACGTGCTATGTTATGTGGTAGCCTGAATGACTGGTGTGATACGTTTATTGATAGAAGTCTTGGGAAACGAGCCCATTGTATCGATTATAACGATTAGTCTTTACTTCGCTGAACATTCAACAGTTCATGCAGGTTTGCCTCATGAAAGCATGACCGGAGTTCTAGTCCCGGCAGTGGCAAGGATATGCACTACTGACGAGCTCTAATGAGAGCGAAACTCGAGTCTAGTGCTTCTTTTCGAAAGGGGCCGACTGGAAGTCTATGGGAATGCGACAGCTGCGATCAATTGTGGGTGATGTTCAACTTGAAATTAACCAAATCCCCGACTACTCGTCAGATTCTTCATTCATTAATTCCGGGTGGCGTATACGGCTACCGTCCTCATTCTACGATTCTGATCTAGGTTTTAATACCAGGATGTCTACAAACAGTATTGTTGTTGTTGTTGTTGTTGTCGATGGGATGCCAAAAGACACACAGTGTGCGGGAGCCTATGATATGTATATATAAGTTCGTTGTTAGTCAAGTTCAACATCTGACCACCTGGTACGAGTTACGTCCAGTTCTTTAAAAGACATCGTCTTTTTCCCGTTGCGCCTTGTGTTTCCTTTATGAAAATTGCTCGGAGAATGACGTCTTCAGTTTCGTCGATTTTCTGCGCTTCCTCGGAATTATTGTTCGTTTGACATTAAATATTGTTTAACTTGATAACGTGTAAATTGTTTGCCTGCGCTACTTGTTCATATTTAATAGATAAATCGTAACCTGCTAGTTGAGTGTCCCATTTGTTTTAACACGAATAGGCGTTCTAATTGTTGTCAGAAATGTCAGGACAAAACGATCCTTTCTCGAACTGAGACGTCGGTCGAAATTGTGTGTATGCTATCTCTCGATGCTTTACACACCATGGACATTGTTTTCGTTGATTGACACCATCCGGTTCCTTCTCCTTTTACCGTTGTGGTTGCACTGCTTCACAGCCTCTGTGTCTCGAACAGGAATAGTACGTTTGACGTCAGATATTCCGTCTTTTAAAAACCTTGGAAAGCTAATCAAGCAGCCTACAAAGGATTTTTTACAAGTTACACTAGTGTTTTACATGCACATACAACGAAACATAGGAGAATATTTTTGTTAGTGTTATGATGACCTGGATTACTTATCGATTGAAACATTTCTTATTATGTCGAACCTCTTCTACATATTTTTTTTCCTGTGCATGTCAATTAAATTCTGGAATTATTACCCTTACATCTAATAAGTGTTGTTTATGTTGGCGTTGTTCGACACCGAGACCTGAGATCCATTGCTCGTGTGCCATATGCACAGTATGTAATAGCAATAATAGAGCAATAAAACATCTCGTGAACGTAAAAGTTTTCTCCCGGTGAAGGATTGTTTAAAGAACTATGCGAATGCGACAAGGTTTGCGCCACTGGAGCCTATCAGATGTCGTCAGAGTACTTGTCGCACTGCACAGTGCGTTTGTTGACGGCCGGTCGGTGACATGGCCATGGATCACAGCAAACTTTACCGCCCCATTGAACAAGCTTGGTGTTTTCTGCCTGCTGGGTTGAAGAGTTCTTGACCATTCACGCCGTTGTTTTCAAATAGTCTGTGACATGATGTGTCGTAGTCCGGCGAACCGGTATTTATAGACCTGTTGACAATGCATTTCCATCGTTTTTACTTGTTTTCTTCTTCTGCGTACATTTGTTAGTTTGCTATTACCACTGCTGTTGCTGCTTTCCGGACTCACGGCTCCCCATTAGTACAAGTGAAAGCTCAAAATGATGGTGATGTTGATGATAGCTTGGGTTGATGGTTTTTTGTGTGTCCCATTACTAGTCTGGATTAATGCTTAGGTTACTACTGTCTCACATATCCACATGAGTTATACATTGGTTCCCGCGTGCGCTGAGCTGTTTCCGGTTTAAACCTTTTGCCTGATTACCAAATGAATTCCATGGACTATGTGACAACCTGATATGAATTGAAGTGGTGCTTTATATTTTGAAGATGCGATTTGCATGCCATTCAAACCAGCCCAGTCAGTAGTCTCGTTGGACATTGAATAAATGTTTTCAGCAAAAGAGCTAAGCTTGACGTTGTCATTCACATACTCTATGTCGGTCGGCATAGTGCTGGGAAGAAACTGAACAGTGAGCTCAATGGATTCCCCGAGCTCACCTTCCGGGAAATCGTCAGTGATTAATTGAAATGGAGGAGGTGAAATCTGACACCTTTGGAGAAAATCACTGTAAGTGATGAACACCCGGGGACAGTTGTTCATAAAACCTCACCCTGCTTGTATAATGAAATTACAGTGATCATAACAGGTTCACACATCTCTGGAATGTCTTTTTGAAGACAGTACTTCCGGAGAACCTGCTAGTGTCTTGCCGCCGTCTCACGCCAACTAGTTTGTGTTGCTTCTAGGCTTTGGCTGAGAACCACAACTAATTCAGTATTACATCGGCCGCCTCACATTATAAGCCGGGTCTCCCTATCTGCTACATGTAAACAGTAGATTTACGAAACACTCTACAGCTGAGCTCTCCCCAGTGTATTGATCAATTCAGCTCTCAAACCTCCCGCAATCCCCGTTTATCGTAATTACTCTAGAGGTACCACAATCGATATAACTAATCATAATAACACTTTCCATGTAAATCCTATCCCCTACTACCTAGGCTTCAGTCTCCCCTAGATCTCGGATGCGACTTAATATAGATGCCTTTAGCTTTTACACTGTGAAACGGATAGGGCGTCAGACCTCTCTCGCTTAGACATCAGAATATCTGTCTGCTGCATTTTTGCGACTAAAACCATTAACAGTAGTCAACATGTCGAACTGACATTACCCACACTATTTAGGTAATACTAGTTGTGAAGTTTGGATGATTCATCGGCCGCCACTACCAGTCGGGCTAGAGCAGGTTTAATCTTCGACACAGCCTGCAGGCCTCGACAATATAACTCTGAAGAATGTCTCTTACTCGGCTCTGGCTGCTTTATTTAGGCCGACACTTAGCTGTGGATAGACATTTTTGTTGAAGATGTAAATTCCTTGGTAGGGCTGAAATCTTTAGGTAGCAGGTTTTGGTCTGGTACACATCACTCGAGATAATTGGGTGAGTTTTTTTAACTTGTGCGCCGAGACTAATATTTTAACGCGATGCTAGTTGCAGGCGCCGTTGGTGCATTTACCAACTTCCTTCTAGTAATCAGATGTGGTCTCAGATGGACCGTCCTTGTTGTTAGTCGTGGGTGGCGTTGCTTCATTTGAAACTGTTTTTCCTATTGGAACATATACTTAAACAAAGATTATGTTTTGTTACGTTGTTTTATTCTTACTTTCGTTGGGAAACGACCGTTATAGCTAATTACTAGAAAACAGGCCATGCCATCAGTTTAACAAAAGTACCAAACATGCCTAAAATGCGGGGTTCGCAGTTCTAATCCGAAGATCCTGATAACTTCTGGACCTGAATTTAACCCCTTATTCGTGAGATAGGTACTGTACACAGTGCAGCATAGTGGTTGGGGTTAACTGTGCATTTGGTCACAGTGAAGTCTCTACAGAGTTGTTAGATGCCATTCAGAGTATTATTCGTCGCAGCTCACAACAGGTTTAGGAAAGATGTCCTTAGGAAGCTTAGGCGTAATCTGATTGCCACTTTTGAGGCTTGACTAACGAAGAGAGTTTGAGAAGCGAAAGCCGGTTTTAGTAGTAGGAACACTGGCAGACTATTCAAGCTTTTCCGCGCTACAGGTCCAGGGCGCTGTCCTCTCCCAGTGAGGCTATCAGTAAGAAAGATGACCCTCTGATGCATAATAAATTCAGAAGATTAGACTGCTTGGCAAGATATTTCAGGGATAAAGTTAAGAGAGTCTCCTGTTTCTACTGTGGTATCAATGCACTGTCATTAAATTTATAATCACCTATGAAAACTGAGGTCCGCTGTTGCATTCCCCATTCTCAAACATGATAAGACTGCTGGCCCAGATGACCTACAACCGGTGTTTTTCAAAGAAGGTAGAGAGGCGTTAGTAGCAGTCTTGGCTGAGTTACTTTCACTCCTATGGACTACTGATAAAGTCTTTGTGTTGTGACCACTCGCGACTAGTCAACATAATCAGGATTGGAATCAGGGACTCTTGCGAAAACAATAAGGCAATTAGCTTGACCCCAGCCATTACTAGGGTTGGTATCAGGATTGTAACAGTCGTCGACTCACTGCAACTCGGGAGGTGGACGTTAGAGATGAACAGGCAAGGTTTCATACTGGACGGTGTTCTATTGATCAAATTTTCACTCTCCGCGAAACTCTGGTAACAGAGTCCGTATTTACTGCGTGGCCACACGATTGTAATTTCTCCGCCCTTCAGCCGAACGCATTACGATTCAGTCAGTTGCCTAATACTTTTTAATGTCCGCTTGAACGCAGAGGTGTAGCGAGCCTAAGAGTTTTAATAAACCAATTAACTTTAGCGCTTTATTTCCGACGTTAAGGTTAAGAGATGAATTGTTAGACAGTGTCAACTACCAAGATCGACGTACGTTTAAGCTGTCCACCTTTACCATGTGTTTAATTTTGTCGTAGGTGAAATGATGGAGGATTCGAAGTGCGAATGTGAAACGTCTACCTGCTGAAAGACCGACTGATGTTGACTGTTTTGACAAATTGTTACACAGTTTTCATGCAATCAGGCAATGCTATCCCGCGCTCAACTGATTAGTTCGGATTGCCTTGGGCAGCCTCAGAGTACGATATGTTTCTGCAAAACTTCTGTGATTACGTGGATTTAGTGTTGGATAACGAAGTTAGGGAGGTTGGTGGCTTGAGACGTTAGGTGAGATGGCGGCTAATCGAGCTCAGTGGCGTGAATGTTGTCGTTGTTTGGCCGAGTTGTCTGTGAAGTGAGTGCACTTAATGATGCGGGGCAGTGAAAGCCGTAAGGAAGCTGTTCTTGCTGATGACTCCTTAGCTTTGGTTCGGCTGTTTGTGTGCAAGGTGTAGTTGCCCTGATATTGACTGTTTGGGCATGGAAACAGATGTTTTTAGGAATTGTACTTCCCATCTCCACTTCTTTCCTTCACGCTTTGCTTCAGGATGGCTCATTCATTTATGGTTTTGCGACAGTTAGACATCAGCGGTAACACTGTGTATTGCTGTCTTTGATGCTACTGCTGGTGATGATGATGAGGCGTCAATTTCAGCGAGTGATGTGCTCCTTTCCGTGACGACGCAGCAGTGAGCATCTGTGCCAAAATAAACGAGTGTTTTTATCAGGAGACCACTGATTTAAGGTTTTAGTTCGGAACAAAGCCCACGTCAAATGAACAAAGTGCAGAATGCCGTTTTATATTTAACGCTGTGCTTACGTAACAATTATGGCAACTGTACCTATGCACGGTTGTTTAACTGAAAACGTTTGTCCGTTTTCATAAGTTGTTTCAATATTCTGCTCACATCTTCACCTGAACCAATTTTCCCTCTGGATGCACTCTTATATTGTGAATGTGGTCTGTCCGAGGTAAAAATGTGGTAATCTGTTTGTTGCGATCCGTACTTTCAGTGCGTTCTCCCCTGCTTTGAATAACTGGGAGATTTCGGCGTAGGTTTATAGTTATTACGATAATCGTCAAAGTTGAGGTTACCCGCTTGTGTTGTGTTCACGTGAGTTATCAGTGTGTGCGTTTTCGCAACGTTTCTATTTAAGCATTACAGAACGAAGGCGGACAGTGGCATTTCATATTGCCTTTCCAGGTCTAAGCAACACTAATCGAAAACAATGTAGAACCGGTAAGGTGAGGTGAAAAAGAAAAAAGTGATAATCTCAAACGAAATGGCGGACACGTGTGCTAACCTACTGGATCGCTAAGTGTCTTAGGCCTACAAGGCTCCCTCAAAAAAACCCAGGAAAGGTGGCAAACTAAAGTCCTGATTGTGAAGTCAAAATTAACCTGATTACATATGATTAGTCTGTCTGGTATTTGAACTAACTGAAAGTTTGTCTGTACTCAGAATTGGTGAATCGACATGGATGAGCACGTTCTGAAACCATTTTTGTGTTTGTTCATTCTAGAGTTTAAGCGCCTGTCGGTTCTACCGATACTGTTTTTGTCGCTGTTACACAAAAATAGGTAAATCCATTGTGAGTTGGCGCTAATGAGTTGTCGTGGTCAGTAACAGTAGCCTAGTTTGGTTAACGACTGCAACTTCGGCTGCACTGTAAGTCTGTTTAATCAATGCGACTGGAAGTCTTATAGTTTGACTCATATATATGTTGGTTTCGATTAGCATTACAGTGTATACTTCGTTCTTTTCAACTGTGGTGCCCTTGCCTGTGCTGCTTTTTTGCTTACTGTATCTATCGATGAATCGTTTTCCTGCAACGCAGTCACGAGCAACGGAAGTTTGCTGTTTATTGCATAATAACATCTACTTATTTATCGTTTATATGAAAGTTGTGGTGTGAGTCTGCTGGCCAGTTCAGTTTGGCTTTCGATACGCAGACCATTGTTTGATCATCATCCCTGCAATTGATCGAACTGTCTGGACCCGGTAGACACTCATCCTTTTCCAGTTTACAGGTGACTTTTGAATTAATGTGAGGGGTGCTGAATGGTTTTACAATGTCGTTGGTCGTTTGTGAAGATTGTATAAAGAGATTGATACCATCCACATAACTTTACACGCTCACCTTTTTATCCTCTTCATGAAAATATCACGATGCATCGGTCCGAACGAACTCCCCGTTGTTGTTTCATCTACCCGTCGATGTTGTTTGTTGTGAGCAGTTATGTCGAAGTTCGTTGTGTGTACCACTAGCTTTCAATAGATTTGTGTAGAATCTTACACTAAGACTTCAGTGTCAATCAGATGGTTTATTAATTCTATCGTCCGACGCACTGAAACATTCGTAAATGTTGGCTGAAACTCTACTGAACACATGCATGTTTAGAATATGATCGTGGAACAGAAATGACAAAGTACTATATGTTAAGGGTGTTGCGTAAACAAGCTTGGTTATATTTACCTTCTGTTTTGTGTGCTCCAGTCATTTCCACGCAGACTCGAGTCGAGTACCGTTTCATGCAATTGGAACTTGGGAATTTACATTATATATATATATATATATATATATATATATATATATATATATATATATATTCTAGGAGAACGTAGACTTAAGGTTTTCGTGTTTCAAACGCTCACAACTTTTGGTTGTTCTTATCGAAGTCGCATAAAACCAGTGATACTATTGGAGTGCCTTGTCGACCCAACAACTTGATGCTTGTCGATGTAACGATTAGTTTATTCTACTATATTGCAATCACTCAACACTTAAAAGGAGGCTTCCTATTGTAAATTATTAATCACTTCATTTCACTGTTCACACAGCTTTATCTGGACATCTATTCTTTTCTTCCTTCGGCCTGTATTCTGTTCGTGGTGATAATTATATTGTTTATTTATCTGCCGGAAACAATGGGTCGCAGTGCGTCCTCAATTGAGAACGAGTTCAAGCACCGTTTTAGGGACAGACAAAGAGGACACCCTGTGGATGACCAACCGACCTCCGATTCGTCCACTTCTGTGACAGAAGTAATAACTGGTAAGTCCGAGTACATGGCAATTTTTAATATCTAGCTGGCTGACATGGTTTTTTCATTTCTCCACTGTTTCTCAACAAAAATTTTGTGACCAATAATTTTCTTGTTTGTTTTCATGAGCTTACTCACACCCATCAAAATTATTTCGTCAATCCGGGATCATTGATAATAATGGCTCGTCCGTCACTGTCGACAGCAAGTCTCTTCAAACCCATACGCACATTTGTCATTTCTGTCAGCTGTTTCATTGACTTACAGATTCTCGATATAAGTTCTTTCTGATAGTTATATCTGAGAAGGAGGCTAGATAACTAGTTTCTTGTACTGATTACGCTGTAGCGACTGTATTGCAGATGGAGTAATTACATATACTATGCATTTCTTTAGCATTCACATCAGTGCTCGTCGGCTCTGTTACCACCGCCGAGAGAAAATGCCAGGAACTGAACACAGAGTTGCACAAAAAAGATCGTGATTGCGGATCAAACATACAGTATCACTTCACGTCTCTAATCTAGAGGTAGAAGTAACAAAACATGACCCTCAAAGCTCAATGCACTCAACAAGTAAGGTGAAAATTGTCTTCAGATGAGGTTCGTTTACTGCCCAGCCCGAAGGTGAAATTCGGATGCACAGACCTAGTATGCGTTGGTTTTGAGTGACCTTGAGTCTGGGTTAAGCGTTGAACCAATTAAAAACAACTGCAAATATCGATAACCCAACGAAACTACCGGCATGAAAATTGCCAGTATTGTCGGACAGGTTTGAGCTACTGCCCCTGGCCACTTTCGGTCAGCTCACTGTTCTGTGTTTGCTATATCCATTTCTTTACTCCATTCGATTACATTCGAAGATAAATTTACAACTGATGAACGCGTGTTACATGCCATAATTGTCCACATAATACACGAGTCGTATTGTATTTATCACCGACGAGCACTAACGGGCAGTCGTAGAATCGGCTAATTGCATATTAGAGCTATTGCTATCATGCCGTTTCTCCTTATAACGGAGACGACGATCGGGGATCGGAATGGAATTGCATTGACCTGAAAACTTCCACAGCTTGACTCCGACCTTTTACAACAGGAGACTGACGCTTACTGCCCGTGGCTCACATTGTCACTTGTCAGCTGGTTGGTGTCAGACTGTTCTAGTGTAAACAGCTGGAGCAGTCCTAGCAATCGGATTGGTAATCAGTGTTGTCACCAGGCCACCAAACCGTGACCGATGATCGTTTATCCTCTCCAGTCGTATACGTGCAGGTCAGTAGTACTAATTGAAAGGGGGAAGCCTGTGAATCATTGAAAGATCCGGTGTCTATATCACTCGGGCAAATGATGTCTTGCGTCCTCAGATCACATTTACGCAGGCTCAGGCATGGCCAGTAACAATATGCGCATGGTGGCGGGTTGGTCTTGAAAAACCTTGCGCTCGGAATTTTGAATTTTCCTTATATTTAATGGATAATCGCGAACTGGTGTGAATACGCACAGTTTGTCCTGAAATAGTGTATTCGCGTTTTGTCACTTCAAGAGTTTATCGACGATGGATATCGCTTCAGAGACGGAAGTGACTTTGGAACATAAATTATCCAGTTGCAATAAAGCCGTAAGTGTGAACCTTCTTAGTCCAGCGAGCGGTAAATTGTTCCCTGGACTAACCGCCTCTCCTGACTGTGTTTATCAACAATCGTTCTCATCCTTCCGAAAGTACCAGCACACAATGTGACAATCGCGGAGGTATTGGTCTTGTTTCTGTCGCACTCAAGATGTTTACGGACCTCTTAGTACGGTGGCCTCTTACAACGCAGACAGAATCAAGTTGGAATGAACAGGCAGGTTTCCAGCCTTGTTTCGGGTGTGTCTATCACATTTTCCTTTTTTTGCGACAGACACTGGGGCATCGACATTTCTCTTTTCAGTTAATTGTATTGGTATTCCTTCTTCAAATACGTGATACATAATATTTTGAAATATGCATTCAGAGGTTCCTCAGAGGAGAGCTTCTGCCAGGTTATGATTTGACCAGTTTTGCATATACAGGCCATCTTGTTCTGTATGCTTCTTCCACGGACGACATGCACACCGTTCTGACTTAGTTTGTATGTTATGTACTTTACACCCGCAACGCACAACGTGCTGTTACAACATATGATTGACCCGGGCTATGTCTTTATTGTTACAGGCAGGCCGCTAGCCGTTTAGTCCATCTGGGTAGTTTTACTTGATCGACTTGTACTATTACTCACAGAGTGTCCATGACATGCATTCCTTCGTTTACTTTACTTCTGATCGAACAGAATATGAACGTTTGACAAATTCCATACCATTCATTGTCTCATTTGTGAAAATGGCGTTGATTTCCCACGTTCTTTAGTGTTACATAACTGTTAAATTAATCTGGACACGTTAAGTATTTTTATGGATGCTTCTATCTTACTTTATCCTATCACTTACATTAGTTCATTCCATGTATCCTTCAAACTGACATAGGTTACAGTCAGCCGCCAGCAGGATCCACGCAAAAAATGGAGAGCAAGTGAAATTTCTTTTCGGCCAAAACCCATAAGCTTCTCAAGGCTGCATTCTTGTCACTTCTGTCAATTTATGCACCTTTTTGTATTCATCCATCTATTGCCCAGCTTATTTATACGAGCGTCTTTTTTGTACACGCTGATTGGTTTTTGGGATATTTTCTTTTGGAATCCCATTTTGTCTGATATTTGAACATGACTCGCCTCTTCCTCATAATGATTGTTGTTTTCTCAACGTTGTGGTCTGGTTTGCTGGACTGTTGCTCGAGAAGGTCATACACACATTCGACAATCAGATAATTATTTCGTAAGATCAGTTGTCTTTTTCGTAGACGTTTGCATTCGGTGGATTGTTTCCGGCCGTGTACTAAAACGGACTTTATAAATGGTTGATCGTAAACACGAATTGCTAGGTGGAAATCCAGGTTAACCACAACTTGTTTAATAAATCTTGACTGTAATGTCAAGGTAAACAAAGCCTTCCGGAATGTAAACATTCACAATTGTTGTGGTACGGTTGTGACAAACCCGCAATGGTTACTCTTTGTTGTCGTGTCCGACTAGATAGCGTGCAAACACCGCGCTTTATTTCATTTGATATCTTACAACTCCAATGAATGACTTTTGTTTCGTGCTACCGATACTAGGCTGTTTCCATATTATGAATCATGATGTATTTAGCCATAATCGATAATGATGTTGAGAAAAATCAAGTAGATGTTGTTATTCAACAAACTGTGGGTTGAAAACAAAGTAGCTATGATGAATTACTGTTACATAACGCTATTTCCATTTTTAAAGACCATATTTGTACCAAAGATTTAACGATCTGAAGGTTGAAAGTTGATGCAAAACTGACTATCACTAGATGATTCAAATTTTTGTCAGTGCTCGGGAGTTAACAAACAAAACTCTCATAGAGAGTGTCTGACAACGGATAGAGCGGACGCAAACCATCTTTACTGGGATTTACTGATGATGGTGTCAATGTGGCCTCGTGTGAATCAAGGTCTACAGTAGGCAATGGCCTATTTAATAATTGATAGTAACTTCTGGTTCCATCAGCAGCCTGGTTGTACTTGGTCGACTTAAATCGGTACTGATGACGCATGTTGATTGTACAACCTGGTTTAGAATGCAGCCCGCTTACTGACTTAATTTTAATCTGGAATATGCCATCGGTGTGGACAACCGTATTCCAGTTGCACAGACCTTAATTGTAGTAGTACAAGTAACTGGTTAAGAGCTAATTTAATATCATGATTTTCAACTGGCCAGCTCATTCAGAGTCGAATCATTTTGATGAGTGGTGTCTATATCTACTAACTGCGGGTTTAATCAATCTGTTGAAAGGATCGAGTTCTAGAAGGAAGAAACTGGAGTTGTGTGTTCCCGCTAATGCTGTTCCCCCGATTTAGACTGCGTGTATAGGTCACAGGATGTCGGCGCGAATTATTAATCATTGTATAACGATCGTTAAGACAAGATAGAATGCGATTATGAATTTGTTTGATGCAACCATACATAGTCGAGTGCATCTAAGACAGTGCATTATCGGCATGCGCGTGTTTGTCGACTTGTCAGTCTCATTTGATCGAAATCACTAGGCCAGATGGATGGTGAGACAAACACGCATGAACACTGATGATCGCCTATGTGTTTGACCCTATGCCACTTGAAAAGTATGCTTATGTGCATGTCGATTTGTCTATGTCAGATCTGGTACGGCGTGACCTACCAAAATTGTTATACTATATCCCTGAAAATACATCCGCTAAAATGGCACAATGTATGTTTTTACTACAGTTAATTTTTTTCTCTTTGAAAGTTTCATTTGAATATCTATTTTAGTGAATATTGAACCAGCAAGCTTTTGCAAATCCTTAACTCTTAGCTGTATTCCAGCTGTCTAACATTGGTGAATTGCGTAACGCAGTATTGTCAAGCGTTATTCTTCAGAGACCGGAATAAAACGGATATGTAAAAATGCCTTCTTTTTGCTGAGATAATCTACCGTTAATTCAGTCAAAGTGTCCATTATGACTTAGTTTGGACTGCCACCAATTATGTGGTCAGTGAAAGTTTAGATCAGACGCCTAAGTAACATCGCGTTTAAAATAATTCAAATAACCCTCAGAATATCCGGTTACCTCAAGAGGGGACACAGTAATTGTCTTGTTAACTCCAATCGATGTTTCCCCGTCCAAGACTTCTCTTTATGTTGACATAACGGAAAGCATTATACATGCTGAACGGTGTTTCGATTACTGGTTATTAGTAGGGGATTTGACCGGTATCAGTTGAGGGTCACTCAGTTGTCGCATTCCCACAGACTGTCCAGTCAGCCTTTTCCGAAAGAAGCACTAGATTCGAAGTTCGCTTCTGTTATGGCTCATCTGTAGTGTAATTTGTTCATTACTCACAAGCGAAAGTGGTTGAGCGTTCACATATGATAATTCGGTCGTGCCTAATGTGAGGTCAGTGGCGCAGTGGTCAACACGGTTGCCTCATGAAAGCGTGGTCCGGAGTTCTAGTCCCGGTCGTGGCAAGGATATGCACTACTGACGAACTCTAACGGAAACGAAGGTCGATTCTAGTGCCTTTTGGAAGGGGTTGGCTGGAAAATCTGTGAATTTAACAACTACGGTCAATTATGGGTAGTGCTCAACTAAGCCACTTACTACTACTTGTCAACATTTCAAGAGGATTAATTTACCTAGGATTTGATTATACTTCCGGCGCTTAACCAGAAATTCAATGTAAATAAAACATGACGTTTGAGGTATTAGTCTTCCAGTTCACTAAATAAATTGGGAAATCTTCATTCAGTGTCAAAATATGCTTCACAATTTTCTAATGACCAGAGATCATTTGAAAAAAATGTTCCAAGTAGCTTGAAGACAAATCACCGAAAACAGATTTGCAGTCGGACTAGGACTGCAACTCCAAGTTCATCTCAATCGCACTGAAGATTCTTTTTCACTAGAACTAAAAGGGAGGCGGAAAGTATGTTTGCACTCAGCAGTTTGGGTCTTACGTTAGGTTTTGAATTATCCTATGAGCAAAGGAGCAGTACGGTAGTTATGGAATCACGTTGTTTCGAAGATTAAACGTTTCCTAAGGTTTGATTTCAATTTACTTGCAGCTTGTTGGTTCTTGGAAAAACATGAGTGACATGCTTTACACATGAGCTCGTTATTGCAACTGTGATGTCGTTCTGAGTTGTCTCTTCGTTGACCTGCCTTTTGGACGTAATATATAATATCATGCTGGCTGCAATGTTCTGTAGATTACTTGCTGACCGTGTATCCACGGCTTCTTCCTGTTTATGTTATCTGCAACCGTCTTTATCACACTTTACTTCGTTCCTGATTTTTGACAGCAGATTTAACTTTCTGTTTAGTTGTGCACACTAATCTTCATTTTGTGATCACGTTTTGTGTTTTATTTTTCGAAGATGGCTGAGAGTTTATTCATGATAGTTAAAGAATACTGTTGCTCGATCGGATTGTCGTCCGGGACTGTAATGACGATAACGTCGAACATGTTTATTGCTGAACGGCCCTGACAAGGTGCACCTTGAGTCCAATACTGCTTGTTGAAAGAGGTTATTCAAACAGTATCAGAATGCGAAAGCTGTGATTAACTGTGAGTGGTGTTCAAGTTATATCATTCAAACCCGGTACTGTTTATTCCCAATTAACTTATAGCCAAAAATGCTATCAAATCATTCTAGTGCATCGTACTGCGGGCTACAGATTAGAAGATATGACGATGAAAATCTCGACTTGTAAGGTGACATTAACCATAACCTTCTGAGTATGCCCATATATTATTCGAAATTATCAGTCACAGTTAAACGGTAACACACCGGTATCCACACGTACGGTTATTGATTCACTGGAAAATGAACTCTTGATATTCCGAAAATTTGCTAACCGGATCATAATTATTGGTTTCTGCAGCGTCGTTTAGTAATCGACGAAGGGAAGCGACAAGTTGCTAGCGGTCCGAATAATTGACTCGAGGTTACCTGCTAAGAGAAGCTGGATTACAAAAAGGGCGCTGTCTTTTTCTGAAAGTCCTAACGTACAATTGAGGAAGCGTAACCGTATCCATTCAGACGGCCACTTCAAACAGAATTCGAATGCTCCTAAATGTCTTCCGTCATGTATTGCTCAGATCCGGGTCACGTCCACTGCAAACCATTATTTGACTTCACTATGGATTTGCATAATATATTCCACGAGGCATCGTACGATGCGAGGTCTGTCTTTTCATATCCGTTGGTTAAATTTGCTCAGTAGGTTGTCGTCGCACTGGATGCACCCAGGGCGCACACGTTGGGCGAAATTCAGAATTTGTGAAGTGTTGATTTGCACCAGGCCGACCAAAAGGTATATTAGATTGTCGACTACAACCCACAATGGTGCAGTAATAATGAAATTATCTGTTACAAGTAAGCATTTTTCATGCTGTCACGTACACATGTCGTATAGCCTATACTGTAGTAAGTACACGATCATCGTGAATAGTTTGCGCACCGACAAAAGTTAGAATTTAGATTGCTGTAATCCTACACAATTCTGTTTTTGTCATTCATTGAATTTTGAAAAACTGACTTCCTTTGATCCAGTTCAGCAGTAGCGACGGAAGACAGACGTTGCGAGGTGTTAACTTTTTGTGTACTCTCTTCAGTCACGAACGTAAAACATTAGAATATATAGGACATGCGGATAGCAACAACAATAGAAACAATCAACGATTGGGTTTACATGAAACAAGGACTGTTATCAGTTCCAGGGCAGACAAACTGCGTGAGTCAACAGTTTATGCACACACAGGACCGGACGGCGAGTATTGATTAACATTGCCTCGGAGAAGGCAAGCAATTTCGGATTCCGATTACGCAACAATACTTGAAACGAGTTGGCGGGGTCAACAACGTGACCTGTTTCCATGATGTGTTTTGCAATGGATGAGGTCGGATTTCGTCTCAATCGCTCTGTTGCCATTGCCTGTTGCGTCATGGCGCGCACCAACCACTTAGGCATATGTTCAGCCATTCTTTGTCGTAGGCACCGATCTGTTCTGCCGATATAGACGTCACCGCAACTGCAAGTAAAATGGTTTTGTTTTTTCCTTTCTCATGTTAACCGAGCTCATCTTTGTGTTGTAACCTACTTCATTCAATGGTTTGGCAGAGTTGTGTACATATATATGTAGTTAAAAATAGAAAACAAACACCGAATGATGGGCATTTATTAGGAGGTTTCATAATGCATTCTTGAATCCATTGTCGAACCA
This sequence comes from Paragonimus kellicotti, assembly GCA_014220965.1. Lineage (NCBI taxonomy): Eukaryota > Metazoa > Platyhelminthes > Trematoda > Plagiorchiida > Troglotrematidae > Paragonimus > Paragonimus kellicotti. Next base: position 29,902 of record LOND01005101.1, read on the forward strand.
AGTGGTGAAGGAACAAATTATAAGTAACTTGTCAGGCCGTCAGCATGGTTCTGTGTTACTCGTCTATGTCGTATTTGTTTGAGCAATGTGTATAAGATGTAAGATATCCGCACCAAATTTAGTACGAATGAAGTCAAACAGTTTGGGCGTCGTGTTTAACATGTTATTGATAAATGGATTGAGAATAACACAACGTTATGAGCAAGTTGTAATACTCTACGTTTCAACCACCTCGGGTGGCCTTCCTCAGGAGTGTTGTAATCGAATTTCGATCTATACACGGGGATCCGTTGTCGAACAACTAAATGAGTGATGGAATGAGACCGTTTTACTACTCACCACATTTTTCTCGTTGATCTGTCTTCGCTCTTGTTCCGTGTCATCGACCAGGATGCTAACGTAACGGCTGTCTACATCAATTTGCCGGTCGAATGGATTCCATGAACAAAGAGTTTTCGATGCAAGCCGTTCCCCTTCCATTTTTGTCCATTCGCTTACTTTAACGTAAATCGCGTTGGCCTCGTATCTTGTGTCTGCGCAGTAGGGCCATAGTTGTGATCAAGTGTCGGTTCGTCTCATCGCTTATCTAATTTAGCGCACGTGTGTGCGCAGCCGTTTACCTCTCTCACGGGCTGTTGGTCACACCCGAGACGTGGAGTCGTGTAGACCCCGCGAGATTGTTCATGTCGTCACACACGATCGTTGACGCTAAGTAAAGCTTAACTGAATGTAAAGGTCGGCATGTGTGACAGTTTGATGTCCAATGGTCGGAGTATCCAGCTGCGTTATGATGTCATTCGCGTTTTGTATCTTGCGTGTTCAGCTCTGGTGGACCGTATGACAGACGTCTTTATGAAATTATCCTGGTACCCATTGGGAATGAACAATTTTAGCCAATGTTCTCGTTCCTTGCCTTCTAAGTTCGGATGAGCCACAATGCATGTGTGCACATCTGAGCAACGTTCGCACGCAGTTTTTAAGGTGGCAAGCTGGATGGTTGCTGAATTAAATATAAACACTAGTTTAAAGTTTGTCATCTGGTCTTCTTATGACTGACGCGTCTAGGAGCAGTAGACGCAGAATCTTATCTTTCTCGTACATAAAGCTTATGCCATCTACCATGATGATGACGCAGTTGTTGATCTAGTCATGCTGAGAACGAGGTAGGGCAACGAATATCTCGTCCTAGTATTGGTGTGAGCCGAGAACGCGTGTGGGACAACGGTTGCCTATTCAGGAAAGCAACACGGTTTAGGGGTTTCAACATGACAACAAACAAAAACACTCATCTGCGTACGGTACTCGGCCCAGACCGTCACGGCTGCCACAGACGTCAATGCTCAGTTCCTTTACGTTCCCTTACGTACCAAGAACCATTTCATGCGATGCTGCACTTCGATATTTCTTCTTCTACTTTCCTACGTTACTTCAATGTCAAAAATCTATTCTCTGGCCCTACTACTGAATAGCGGTGGTGTGAGTAGTATAATACGATCGCTCCTACTCACTACACTCCTCTCCCCGCAAAGATTGTTCCAGTGCAGCAAAAGCCTTTCAGGTTCTCTTCGTTCTCTCGACGATCTCCGTACCGGCTTCGGGGACGTCGATGGCTCCAGGTGTGCATTCTCTTCTGATCGGATTGTCATACCATTTACAAAGCTGGCTTTCGTGCACTTGGTGATTCGGGGCCATTTGGATGTAACTGTTGGTATAATTAACATTTGATCTTTTTGGATCCTTGGCTGCCCAGATGGTCGTGGCACTGGTCCTCCGATAGGTCTGGGATATATAGCATGTTCCTCCGTTGATTGTTGTTACTCAAGAGCCATCACAGTCTTGATGATCCTGGCCATTTCGGAATCTTTTAGAAGATCGTTCACTTCGATTACGTTGTTCTGTCTGTCAAATAAGGCCATGGCATTACCTTTGCCTCTAGGCTAGACGATAATCTAATGGTTCTTCATAAACGTCCTTGACGTTTTATTTTCGTTATCTGTTAAGATATTTCACATAGATTGAACATCACCCACAATTGATCGCAGCTGTCGCATTCCCATAGACTTTCCAGTCGGCCCCTTTCGAAAAGAAGCACTAGACTCGAGTTTCGCTCTCATTAGAGCTCGTCAGTAGTGCATATCCTTGCCACTGCCGGGACTAGAACTCCGGCCATGCTTTTCATGAGGCAACCGTGTTTACCACTGCGCCATTGACCTCACATTAGGCACGACCGAATTATCATATGTGAACGCTCAACCACTTTCGCTTGTGAGTAATGATCAGGTTGCTCGTCTCGAGAGGAGACACAGTTACTGTCTGTTAACTCCAATCGATAACCCCGCGATTAGGACTTCCTAGGCAGGTCGAAATCTCCGATCTCATTAAACCTGCTAGGCGATATTTTAGATTACTGATGAGTAGTCGAGGATTTGGTTAATTTCAAGTTGAACATCACCCACAGCTGTCGCATTCCCATAGACTATTCCAGTCGGCCCCTTTCGAAAAGATGGCCGGAGTTCTAGTCCCGGCAGTGGCAAGGATATGCACTACTGACGAGCTCTAATGAGAGCGAAACTCGAGTCTAGTGCTTTTCGAAAGGGGCCGACTGGATAGTCTATGGGAATGCGACAGCTGCGATCAATTGTGGGTGATGTTCAATCTATATGAAAAACAAAATCCCCTACTACTCATCAGTAAGATATTTGTTGACTTCCGACTGGTTAGCTTTTGACATATCTTTGACCTGGTGGACTGCCGCACTCGTTCACCCAGACCACTGCGTTCCGGTCTTGACTCAAGTGGTGTATTGAATTTCGCTGTAGATGTATTTGCGTGATTGAATTTGTGACTTTTCAACAAAATAGCCTTTAGGTCGGATGTCAGGTGATTTTGTGATAAGGTGTATGTGGGTTCGGCGCATTGTTGATGAAACAGACTGTGGTACTAGAATTTATTTTTGTTCTGTTTGAGTCAATTTCTACTTTATGCTGTTCTACTCAGAATCAAGTAAATCGGTAGCCGCATGTTTAATGTTTCAGGTTTGTTTCTGTATCGTGCCAGACACCGGTGGACATCGTTGCTAAGTTCTCAGTGCATTTATTTATGATAAATCCCAGCAGTGATCCTCGCACGTTCTGATCGAGTCGATGGCTTGCATGTGACGCTTCCATGGGACAAATTAGGACTAACGTAGTTATGTAAGGGAAGCAGTTGCCCATCGACGAAGCCTTCTCGGTTGACATGGATTTTCTAATTCTTTACGCGTCCAAGCGCGTTGCGTCCAAACCTTTGGTTATTCATGTGGAACCTTTGCAGCTCTTATGACATAATTAAAAATAAACGGGACAGACACACTGTGAGCAGTGAACGGTTTGATGCAGCGCTTCAAATCCACACTGGAATGCGTTGTCAGAGAAAACGTCCAACAACGTAGTGTACACATATAATGTATGCATTCATCTATATTCCTCATCATAAAAGCATCACAAGTTTATCAGGCATCTTTCGATTTTTATACATGAATCCAGGCCGAACTAAGTAGTATCATATTTGGAGCTCAAGAATCGTCTACTCACCTAATGCTGGCTGATGGTCTCGCCGTAGTTATTGTGCACGCTCCAGATCTTCGAAACGACTGAAATTCCGAGAAAGTTTTGAATTCCACAATTCAGACGTAACTGTGTGAGACAAAAACAGTAAAACGAATGTTTGAAACTTCGTACAAAAGAACGGGGTGATGAACCGAACTGTAAGATGGATGCCAAACTGATCAAAAAACGCAGCGATGGAGATGTCTTCCATTGACTCCCGACAGTATGTGCCCCCATTGTTCTCGTTATTTACAAAATAGAAGCTGTGAACCGTGCCGTGTAACAGCGTTTCCGTTCAACTAAACGAGCCGAACGATTAATTGTAATGCACCGGTAGTGCGCGGATAGCTCCCTAGGAGCCGTCATTTTGCAGTAGAAAGTAGCACTGGAAAAACAAGAGGGTTTACGCATTCGAACCAATTCTGTAGAAGCATTGTCCAAACTGTTATTCAATATTGTGCTGGACGAGATGCAGACAAAGGTTACATCTTGACCTAGAGTATTCGCAAACATTTTCGCGGAAACTGCTTGGCCCTCAGGCCTACAACGAAGAAGCCGTTAGTGGATCGCGTTTTCATCGCAAAGTTTTGATGTCTTTGACTTAGCTGGCTTAGGAAATGAGTTGTTTGTGTGGGTATTCCAGTACAACTCAAGTTCTGCTCAAAGCTATAAACTAGTAGACTCATGGAGACAGTTGTAAAACCGGTTACCATCTCATTTTCGTTTGAAATGTGCTAACGTCGCTGTATTAATTGTTCGTCAGCATCGTTGGCTTTTATTTTGTGAAGTTGTAATGGTTGCTGTAAAACAGCGGCACATCCTACAGAAGATAAGGCAAAATGGTGTTTCCTAAGAAAGTCGGAGACTATTGGGATGAGTTGGAATGTGATGTCTGGTGGGATTGGCTCTGTGCGGTTGTCATACGTTCGACGAAATCTGGAACCAAACCCATCAGTGATGAAACCACCTTTTGTACAGTTTGTAAACTTTGTAGTTGTTTCTACTATTCAGACAGATGTTTCAAGTAGTTTGGAAAACTTCTTGAATGCTGTGCAAAATTGTAAGACGACTCATATGTGGCAAAAAATGTCTGTGATTACGAACAGGCACATTTGAAGTATACAGTGGACGTCGTGGTTATTAACGGCACTTCTACGGATTTGTCTCATCACTTCATTCTTCTTCTCACTCATCTCTCATTGCCTTTTCAACGTTTCTGCTTCCGATCATCTCATTGTACAATTCCGTCAGCCATTCTGAGATGGCTTTGGTAATCCTATCGATTGTGCTTTGATCGGTAGAACTTAGCGAATTTTCAAACGTCAGGTGCCACACATATTTGAAAGTCGTCACGGTGACCATGGGCCTATTTAGACAGCCAAAGCAACTAGGATTATACATTGTGTTATCTTTACTAGGGCCGAGGTAGATTTCGGTGCAGTATTAGTCATTTCGAAGACTGTCGCATTTTTAAGTTGACTTTGGTCAGTTAAATGGCTTTCAGGGATGGATAGCGTCGTTCTTAGAAGGACGGAATAAATTACTAGGGTCACTGCAGTTGTTTGGTTTTCGTCCCGTCCATTCGAGTTGGGCAGTTCTATCTATACTGACACTTAAATCTCATTGGTTTATAACGCAGTGCGCTGCTAGAGGGAGTAAGCCGTATGCAGCGCGCACCAAGCTGGAATGGACGTTCATGAAATCGATGCATCCGCATGTGTATTCTGGAGTTGACGTCCAAATCCCTCATTTGGATAATGTATATAGTGATATTGAGAGATTGTACAATGCAGCACTCCAATTCAGCAGTAAGTGAAAAGCGAAGTATGTTCCATAATATTTATAACAGCCAGTGTGAATTGCTTTTGTTTGCGTAAAGCTGGGTCAAAAAGACTCACTAAATCGTACGAAACAGCCGAAAACAGTAAGCGGTTGAAGCGGGGGGTGGGCTAGACAAAAAGTAAATGCTACATGATGCATTCTGATCATCTGTAGCAACTCTAGTGTAGTCTTTATGTGCATCATTATGCACCAAATTTGAATAATTCGTCGCCGATTTCCCACGACGTTAAAGTCGATCTTGGGGTTGTTGGGGAGAGGGGGTTTAAACCACAGTGGATCCAACAACTGATCAAAGCAACCGTTTTGTACGCAAACAAAAGCAATTCACACTGGCTGTTATAAATATTATGGAACATACTTCGCTTTTCACTTACTGCTGAATTGGGGAGTGCTGCATTGTACAATCTCTCAATATCACTACATACATGATCCAAATGAGGGATTTGGACGTC
>LOND01005104.1:28421-40304 GCA_014220965.1 Paragonimus kellicotti
AAAGCCCTGAATTTGTAAACTTGTCTAACGATGAAGTGTTTGTAACCCAAATACCTAGCCTAGAAAACAGCCGAACAACTTGCACTTGCTACTATCAATCAGTAAGTTTGTGTCTGTTTATCAAATTACTAACAGAACACATAAACAAACAGAACCTTCGAATAGGTTCATATGTTCATCGGTTGTTACGTTCTTGTCTCTGTCCTGGTCGGTGAAATATTGTGTTGAACGGTTTATAGGTATAGAGAAAAGTTGAACAGAACTAAATAAAAGGTAAATTCATATAGATTGAACATCATCCACAATTGATCGCAGCTGTCGCATTCCCATAGACTATCCAGTCGGCCCCTTTCGAACAGCAGAAGCACTCGACTCGAGTTTCGCTCTCATTAGAGCTCGTCAGTAGTGCATATCGTTGCCACTGTCGTTCCTAATGTGAGGTCAATGGCGCAGTGGTAAACACGGTTGACTCAAGAGAAGCAAGGCCGGAGTTCTAGTCCCGGCAGTGGCAAGGATATGCACTACTGACGAGCTCTAATGAGAGCGAAACTCGAGTCGAGTGCTTCTGCTGTTCGAAAGGGGCCGACTGGATAGTCTATGGGAATGCGACAGCTGCGATCAATTGTGGATGATGTTCAATCTATATGAATTTACCTTTTATTTAGTGCTGTTCAACTTTTCTTTATACCTATAAACCGTTCAACATTATATTTCACCGACCAGGACAGGGACAAGAACGTAACAACCGATGAACATATGAACCTATTCGAAGGTTCTGCTTGTTTGTGTGTTCTGTAAGTAATTTGATAAACAGACACAAACTTACTGATTGATAGTAGCAAGTGCAAGTTGTTCGGCTGTTTTCTAGGCTAGGCATTTGGGTTACAAACACTCCATCGCTAAACAAGTTTACAACATCAGGGCTTTAGCTTTTGAGCACGTATGTTTATGTTTACGAAAGTGGTGAAGGTCACTGAGTGTCCATTTCTTCGGTGCAGTTGTAGGATATCCTTCTTCACCTAAAATCTAGCCAGTGACCTCTTGTTTCTTATTGATCCCTGATAGAGTTTGTCACATTGAAGTCCATTATGAATGATTCTCGATGCGACTGTCTCAATACGGCGATGCTTATCATGTTACAGTGTTGTCTTGCGCCCCCGTACTAGGTTGCGGAATCGTAAACGCCATGCACTGTCAGCCTGTAATATTACATTGTATCCACGGGATTTTCTTGTGACATTTGATAACCTGATTGGCATCACATCACCAAGGGTGTGAAGTACAACTTCAAACGTAAACAGCCGGTTCTGGTGACCACCGGTGAAATGACAGAGGGTTGGCTGGTGTCCCGTCAGCACCACAAACACGCGACAGTCGCAATAATCATCTGTAACTATGTGTTACGGCCGTAGTTCTTACGTCTACCCACCCGACCACTTGTTCACAGCCACGAGGGCTGTAGGTCGCCGTTCAGATAATCTTGCTGAACTGTTACTCTTCGCTTTCTGAAAGTCGGAGATTGATCAGTCGTTTGTGGTTGATCAGCCAACTAGCAAGGATCCCCTGTGGTCTCAGAAGTGGTTGGGAGAAAGTCTATAAAACTACAAAGCTGACGATTACCTGGGTGACAAGAGCAAACCATGCGCAAATTAAAAATTGGGAAGCTGGTTGTGTAACTTACAGCTGCATTGCGCGGAAGCAATCAATTTCCAAACTGAAAATACGCTGTCGTAACCATGTCAACCAGGCGAACACACACACACACACTTGTTTCTCCCATTAAGTGTACATGTGAATAACTGTGGTAGTTTTTCCTCTCGTTGGTAGACAAAATGCTGTGCCAATGTCTGAATTGATTGGAAGAATCCATATGCGATCAAAAAGCTGCACACGGCCAGCTCGTCTCATCACTTGCAAATTCGAATAACTGAATGTCCTGCATTTTGCCCATAGATAAACGTTTAACGAACGTTTTTGATCTGAACAAAGGGAGTTCACACTAAAAAGGTCTGTTCCAAAACTACACCCTGTCATTTAAAGAAACAGAAGTTGCAAGTCTACTGTCAACGAATTTTCGGGGATGTTGGTTGTTTTCTAACTTGAGTAGTCAACTAAAATGACCAGGTAGTGCTACTTCGCATGTTCACATCCGTTACGATACACCAATAATTAAACACGAAGCAAGCAAATTGATACCGCGAACCGTTAATCACCACCATCCGACTGTGTCGTTGGGCCTGCCCAAGGCAAACAGTAATGTCAAGGTCATAAAGTTTGCCTACAAACAGGACTGGTTTATGACGCTTAGCGTATGGTCCATCTTGTCACGTACCTGCATGGGCATGCACACACGCACATACACAATCGCTCACTCACGTGAACAATCTCGTTTCACACCTGCCGGTTGCAAAGGTCACGTGCGCAATCTGACTGGCGTGCCCAGACATGCTTTGTCCTTCTCTCCTTGGCTTGTTATTGGTTCATCGATCCATTCGCTGTAAACTGTTGTATAACAGGTAGTTTACTTGTGAGTAGTATACTACTCACAAGCGACATTCAGGAACAAAAGGGCAAGACCAACTTCAGGAAAACGACGGACCAGAAGTTACTATATTGGAATAGTGTGTACGCGCTATGGAGGAAGCCACCAGGGCGAATGACAACGTACTGCCACCCAATGTATGTGAATGCACGTCAGCCGTGCAAATGAGTGTACACGTTTGTGGTCCCATGTTTAACATGACCTGTACGGGAGTTCGTGCAATAAACGAATTTGCAGGCCAATCTTTGCGGTCACAACAAAACTATGTTCCTTGTTATGTGTAATTCGCTTTCATACTGTCTCAGCCAAGCTACACGAGGTTCATTCCTGCATCACTTCAGTGCGTAGTGCAGATATAAAGGTTTGGCGACTGAGAGGGCTGACAACACGCTCTTACTTTAACTATTACAGCAGTAGGCCCAAATTCAGCAGAATACTAAATTACTGGAAGTTCTAGCGAACAGACTTTCCCTCCAACCTACAAGTCCCAGCATCGTAGAAGGCACCAAATTAAAGGGAATACTAGCCAGTGACATCCAGGAGTTTGCTTATGATTCAGAAGGCGGAATCACATTTCTTTCATGGTACAGACGTTATGAGGATATATATGTTGTTGATGGTGAAACGTTGGATGAGCCAGCTAAATTGCGTCTACTGATGCAGAAATTAGGTGCCAATGAACACACTCAGTATTGCAACTTCATTCTACCAAATTACTCTCGAGACTACAGTTTGCAAGAGACCGTCTCCATACTTTCAACTATATTTGGAGAACGCACGTCACTTTTCAATATACGTTACAATTGTTTGAAAATCGCACGACAGCCGGATGAAGATATTGTGTCGTACTCGGGAAGAGTGAACAGGAATGTGAAAGATTTCAGTTGAAAAAGATATCAGATGATCAATTCAAGTCATTGATTTTTGTTTCCGGACTCACAACAGCAGCAGATGCTGACACCCGAACCAGGTTATTGGCGAAACTCGATTCAACACAATCCTTCTCCTTGCAGGAGCTGACTTCTGAATATCTGCGATTAGTAAATCTGAAGAAGGATTCACAAATGCTGCAGTCATCAGGGACACGCGATGTGACACTGGTTGAAAAAGTCACAAGAACGCAATCACAAGCAAGCAGTGAATCAAGAAACACGAGTTGGCAACGACCGCCATCGGCCTGTTGGCACTGCGGTGAATGGCATTTTGTACGGTCTTTTCGTTTTCGGTCACATAAGTGTCAAGAGTGTGGCTGTTTGGAGCACGAAGAAAACCACTGTTTTACATCTGGTAGAAACCAGTTCCAGAAACGCGTCAGAAGCAGGTCAAATGTCGTTTTTTCTACCCATGATAGTGCTAATTATTATTCCACGCAAATTTCTGACCATGTTGATCAATAATGTTCCGGTAAAATTACAAGTCGATAATGCGTCGGATATAACCAACATTTCTCGCTCAACATGGCACAAAATTGGGGAACCCACTTACCAACCCTCAGGACGTATCGCACGCAATGCATCTGGCCACCCAATCCCATTTATGGGAGAAATCAAATGTGAGTTCATATTTCGCGATTTACATTGTACCGGTACGTGTTATATCGCAGACTCAAATGATTTGAATCTATTAGGAATTGATTGGATAGGACAATTACACTTGTGGGATGTTCCCATTAGCTCTTTCTGTAATGTGTCATCTGCACAGTTGTCTCCATTACCCGGTTCTTCAGAAGGTGCTGAGGTGTGCAATAACATCCTATTAGAATTACAGACTAAACATGCACAGATTTTCAACACTGATCTCGGCTTATGCACTGCAGCGAAGGCAACGTTGTTCGTTACTCCGGATTGCAAACCAATTTTTCGGCCCAAAAGACCGGTACCGTACTGTAATACTCGGAATTAGGGACTTCGAATAGCCCTAGAAATCGTACTCGAATTGAAACCTCCCACGCAAGTAATAAGGAGAAGACCTCGTACTGGTTGCAGTAAGCAGTTCATATTCATGAGACAAGAAGCCGAATTTATGGATGTACAACAGTATTAAAGAAATCATAGTCACTCATTGGCTGATCGTGTTGACACATACAGATTCACAAACTGTGGGCTGATTGGTGCAATACAGAACAAAGAAATTAGCGAATAACGGAAGGCGTAACGTTGAGACTGTTTGTCCAATCCTGATGTAGTATCTTTAACGCGACGTTAGATCTTCTATTGTGTCAGGGTTTGGATAGAGCGGTGAATCGAGTAGATTTTCACCACACGTACGCGATCACTCAGTTGAGTCAGAATTAGACAGATTAGAGCAGTTGGGTGTTTTAACAAAAATCAACTACTCAGCGTGGGCAACCCCCATAGTTGTTGTCAAAAAGGCAAATGACACAGTACGCACTTCTACTGGCTTGAATGATGTGTTACAAACACATCAGTACCCGTTACCTATACCTGAAGATTTGTTCACACAACTAAATGGCTGCAAAGTGTTTTCCAAAATTGACCTTTCTGATGCTTACCTTCAGGTCGAAGTTGACAACTCAAGTAGGCAGTATCTCACTATCAACACACATCGAGGGCTATATCAATATAACAGGTTGCCATTTGGCGTGAAATGTGCCCCAGCTATTTTTCAGCAGATTATGGATACCATGTTGAATGGACTGGCATACGCTTCGGCCTACATGGACGACATCATCATCGCAAGCCCATCTACTGATGTTCATCAGGTACATTTAGACGAAGTTCTCAGCCGAATAAGAACATACGGTTTTAGCCTTCGTATTGAAAAGTGCTCATTTTTATGCATCGCATTGCCTATCTTAGATCAATCGTTGACGGAAACGGTCGTCGCCCGGATCCATCGAAAATAGAGGCTATTGAACACCTACCGGCCCCGACAAATAAAGTCGCACTGCAGTCATTTCTAGGTCTTGTCAACTACTACAATAATTTTGTACCAAATATGCATGTTTTACGAGCACCCTTAAATGGACTTTTGGAACACAATGCTAAGTGGGTATGGTCTGAGACTTGCCAATCAGCTTTTGAGCGAATCAAGAGTGTGTTGTTGTCGGACCTTGCGTTAACACATTATGACCCTAGATTACCAATTGTTGTAGCAGCTGATGCCTCTGATTATGGAATCGGAGCAGTTTTGTTGCATAGTTTTTCCCTCTGGTAGTCAAAAGGCAGTCAGTCACGTTTCACGCACGTTAACTCCAGCGGAAAGAAACTACAGTCAAATTGAAAAAGAAGGATTGGCTATTATTTTTGCGGTTAAAAAGTTTCATAAAATGCTGCACGGTCGAACATTTACATTGTGCACCGATCACAAACCATTGCTCTCTATTTTTGGCACTAAGAAGGGCATTCCAGTACACACAGCAAATCGTTTGCAACGGTGGGCAACAATTTTGATCGGATATAACTTTACGATTCAATATGTAAGAACAACCAGTTTTGGACATGCGGATGCGTTATCTAGACTCATCGCTGACAGATTTCGTGCTAAGACGTCTGAAGATACCGTTATTTCCTCGGTGGAGGTCGATGCAGAAGTTAAATCTACGTTCACAGATTCCGTTCGCCACCTTCCGGTCACCTTTCGTGAGATACAAAAACATACTCACGCAGACCCTTGTCTTCAGCGCATTTTATTTTTCCTGCGAAATGGTTGGCCACAGGTCATTACAAATTCAGACATAAGGCCATTTTTCTACCGGAAGGATGCTTTAACACAAGTCGATGATTGCTTAATGTTTGGAGACAGAATAGTGGTACCACGCACGCTTCAGAACAGAGTTCTAAATCAGCTACATCAAGGCCACCCTGGAATCGTGCGAATGAAGTCCATCGCACGTTGTTACGCTTATTGGCCTAATATAGATCAAGATATTGAACATCTAGTACGGCGGTGTAATAACTGTGCCAAAGCTGCTAAGGCTTCTGTCAAAATGGACCTCCATTCATGGCCACTCTCTTCTGCTCCTGTGCACGTATACAGGTTGACTATGTAGGACCCATTGACAATCAGTATTATCTTCTTATTATTGACTCGTTCTCCAAATGCCGGAAATTTTCATGTTAAAGAATCAGACGACAACTTCCACAATAAAGTGTCTCAACCACTATTTCGCACAGTTTGGCGTTGCTGAAACGATTGTTAGCGACAATGGACCACAGTTTACGTCGGGTGATTTCTCTATTTTTTGTCGTTCATTGGGCGTGCAACACATGCGAAGCCCTGTTTATCACCCTCAGTCGAATGGACAAGCTGAACGGTTTGTTGACACGTTCAAAAGGAGTTTGATAAAACTACAAGGAGAAGGGCCTGTATCGGAAATTTTAGACACATTTCTGCGAGCATATCGATCAACGCCAAATCAAGCACTGCCTAACAACCAATCACCAGCAGAAGCGTTCCTGGGACGGAAGATGCGAACTCCTTTAAATGCCATGCTCCCGTCATCCGTTTCGAACGGACCTAACCACAAAATGGAAAATCAATTTAATCGGCACCATGGGACTCGTATGCGCGTATTTCTCCCTGGTGATTTGGTGTATATTCGTGACTTCAGGCAGCAAGCTAACCCTTGGATCCCAGGAACCGTGAGAACGAGAATCGGCCATTTATTGTTCGCAGAGGACAGGCAGGCAGGCACAACCAGAAGACGTCAATTATATCAAACGCAGATACACGACAGATGACAACAACGCAAGCAACGATCATGAACTGCCTCTAGATATACTATTTGATACATTTTCTTTACCAAAAGCAAAAACGCCTGAACCTGAACAACTTAATGCACCGCCGCCGGAGAACAGCCCTGAAATAAGACATTCAAGCGTACACGCCACCTAATCCAGAGATTTCAGATAAATCCTTATAGGCGATCGTACTTGTGATATCTTTTTAACGGAGAGAGGTGTACGGTTCATCGATGTCACGTTCCTGCATGTACATGCACAGACGCACATACACAATCGCTCACTCACGTGAACAATCTCGTTTCACACCTGCCGGTTGCAAAGGTCACGTGCGCAATCTGACTAGCGTGCCCAGACATGCTTTGTCCTTCTCTCCTTGGCTTGTTATTGGTTCATCGATCCATTCGCTGTAAACTATGTTCTTTGTTAGATGTAATTCACTTTGATGCTGGTTCAGCCAGGATGCAAAATGTTCCTCCTGCGTCACTTCAGTTCTCACTTCAGAACATAACTTCAGACATTGCATTTAGTCAGCTGCGCTCCAACTGACTTCTGGAGGGACGGATTTGCAATGATCTATCCAAGACACGGAAAGTGCCAGCTGTTCGAAGCACATTACAGGCCTTCAGCAGACGTTTGGCTTTCGTGGAAGCCGGTTTGTGCTGGCTAGTAGGATTACACTGAGTTACACCACACAAGTTCTGGATGTAGTTGGAAGCGTGTTCCCTTCACTCCCAGTGCACAGGCATATCAGTTGGTGTGTAGAGCCCATTACCCCCGCGTATAACTGCTTACGCGGTACGACCTACTTCTAGGTGAGATATAGAGAATTTGGTGTTTGCGTCGCGTAGATATGATTAGTATGGAACATTCGACCACGTACCATTGCGTAATGAGCTTGCCAAATTTAGGCTCGATGAATTAACTATAGGTAACGGAATAGCACGCACTTAGGTCTAGCTTCTAAGCAATAAGGACATAAAGCCAGGAGATGTCGATGCCTGTACGGTTTAGATCGAACTGTATGCACTTTTATAGATAGCAATAACTAAATAAATTGATTAGACTCTGCGAAACGGTACTACACCAGCCATATCGTGTTTTTCAGATGTTGGAATAGCGGATGGCTTTTTTGAATGGCTGTCACTGGGCGGGTGGTACCAAGGTAAGCAGGCACCCATGACTGATTGTAGTTGAGTTTTTTCGATTAGCAGACTCACATGATAGCGCCGTTGGCCCGGAACGACCGGCTTGATAGTTTGGATTACCGCATAGCCCCAACAGTTCGTCTGATTCTACAAAGTTCCATCGATCTAGGAACACTAACTGACCTACGGAAACAACTGGTCATCGACTGAAATGTGGAAGATGAACCGATGAGTCATGATTTCATATCGGTAATGTGAGGGGAAAGTGGGACTGTGCAAAATCTTTAAGGAGCGATTCAGTGGTTTCAGGAGCGTCCCAAAAGATGACGTTCAGTGAGTCGATGTATAGGTGGTCATTCGGTTAACTAAAAGAATAGATCTAGTCCATCCATTGAAGTTAAGAGAACAACAACTCAGGACGATAGACTTTCTTCTCTGATTGATCATCAGGATAGTTATAAACATAACATATGAAAATGACCGCTGGTTTGAGAAAGAAAGTTGATCTACAGAGAGACTGCGGGCTGCTTGTTTGCTGAAAGTTTTGTAATCACTATTCAGAATTACGAGTTCGATTGATTGTGGACCAGAGGAGATTAAGTGTCCGCACGAACTTCTTCTGTGCGCAGAGGTCAGGGTTGTTCAATCGGATACTAATGGCCTCGGTAACCGTCAACATTCGGAGCTATTTAATGTCACCCGATAGACAATTTGAGAGTCATCTTTCTTACTGACAGAATGATTAGTAGTCAGTCAAATGAGCAACAATCGCGCTTGAAACCGTTTTCATCACACCACTGTTCAACCATGCAGGATGATGTTCACGTACTCTGTCAGACAATCGCCTTGTAGTACGATCAGTGTGTAATGCTTGTGACGGGCAAATAAACGAGTATACGCAAAAGCCGAATGTAGGACACAGAAGTTTTCCTTTGAGGTTAGATATGGTAATGGTGGTCAACAGAAGCCCACGTAAAATTGAACAGCAACAGAGATTGTTTCGACTAACTTTTAGGCTTTCATGTGAGAATTTGAGTCATAAGATTTCTCTTAAAAAGGAGAGTTTATTCACAGAATGCAAACTGGCTCTCACCACCATCGTCAGCATTGTCTTCTGAATGCATTCCATAAGGCAATCACATTGTGCAAACAATTCCTGTAAAAATGTTCAACTCGATTTTTAATGTGACAGTAATATACATCTTCCAACGTCGTTCATGCCGGACGCCTTAAGAGGTTTCGGTTTTGCTTTAGCCTAACGAAGTTGGCAAAATGAAAGCACAATCCACTCCTAATCTGTTTCTTGTAAGCTTTTGGTTGGACTGAACTGTCTTCTCACTGTAGTACAGTAACAGGCAGAAAATTTGTTTGACGGTTGACGTCTGACTTCTTTGGCAATTTTGCAGGCCGGGTTGAAAACTGAAAGAACACTGTTCATACCAGAATTCTCACCAACAACGAAAAATCGTGATCTACATAATGTCTATGACTTGTTGATTCTTCAACAACTAAACTCAGTTGAACAGTCTCCAGTTTGTTCATACAAGCGTCAGCTAAGAAAAGACGAAATGCTGACCGTCACCAAGACCATTAGTATCAGATTGCGCAACCCTGAACTCTATGCTCTGATCCCCCTAGACCATAATCAACCAGACTCAGAAGTTGGAATGCCTAACATATCAGAGTAGCACCCTCTCAGAACTGCCTCCTCACTAATTAGCGGCTGAGCACATGCCAAATTAAATCAGTTGCTTCCACAACCGTGGTTACACACGGTTGTTATTCTGCATACTAAGGGAAGTATTATCGCATGATGAGTTGGGTCGGGAATCAATTATCTCGAGATGACTTGTCTATGACAGGGATTTTTCGGCTGTTGCGTGGAGTAAATCGCTAACAACGCACTGACCGGTCACTACTCAATAAGGTCACAATCACATAGCTCCACTATCTTGCTCATCTGTTCGTCAGATAGTTGGCAGTTGTGCTATCAATGTCGCCTTAAAATACACATACACCTCATTTCCCTCGAATGAGCAAAAAACGTTACGTTTGAGGATACGCTACTTTTGATCATAATTGTATGGAGTCTCTTTGAGAAGTATTATACTTCTTATTTAAATATATCAGCTTTATGAAAAAGTTATCGTAATCAATAGGACTCTATCTTGAAACAATAGAGGACGATTGGAGGGTTTTAACCTTACAGGGTCCGAGTACTTCGTTTTCATCATTGTCTCTTGATGGCCCTAACTTTGCTCGTAACACAAAAGCCGACCTTCAGTCATGTCCCGTAGCAGCACAATATCTGAGTAAGATGGATGAATCCGCTGTTCGCCAATGTACGAATCGTACAATTGCGAAAAATCAGAATACTATTGAACAAAGGCAAACAAAATAATGACCTAATTGGCAGATTTCCAAAGAGGTTGTGTGAATAACGCCATAAATCTGCTCACTCAAGATCTAAGTAACTCGATACCCCTGGCATGCAAGCACGAGTATCTTTGGAACAAGAGCTGAAAAACCTGGAACATGTAGTTCGATTTTTCCTCTCTAGCAGATGCTATTCACCCTAGTGAACTGGCAATAAAAACAATTCATTTTCGTTTCGTATTCAGCCACACTTTGGAACTCACGAAAAATGGTTTCAGAGGAACTGAGGGTTACCGATAGTCGATGGGATCACAAACGTGTGAGGTGAAGTACACGTTCTTAAACAGTTTGTCTTTACGGTTCAGCATACGAATGTCAACAAAACCGGTTTGTTCGTGTTGAAATTCTCTATTGCCGGACCGGCGTTGCATGTGTTACGTTAGTCTATGGCTTCTACTCGTGCCAATAGTGAGTAGTCTCAGGAACAACACATAAACTGCAGTGGCTTGCAGCTGCGTGGTCGGGTTAGCAAACGAATCCAAGTCCTTCAGCTTTCCCCGAATACGTGAGTCACATGCATCATTTCATGCCCACAATGACTTACCAACCACCCCAACTGCCATGTGATGTTTCAGGTGTGTTTACCGTGGCCAGCTGCAAAAATATCTGCAATTAACATGCAATGTTTTCTAATTAAGCCAAGTCATCCTGGACTTACCTCAGTAGTCCTCGCATCAGCTTGTTCAACCTCCACCTGAAAGATTCGATCAACTGCAGAAACATAGTGCAGAAGATTACTTCTCAGGTCACTACTCTGTTCTTCGGTGACTGTCACAGTTGGTCGTAATCCACAATTCGACACGTTGAACCTTTCAACTTGGAGCACATCGGTAAAATATACTACCATGTAGAAAATATTGGTCTTTATGATAGGGGTTCCGTCATGGTTTCAGTGCACACATGCGAACCATTAATACTATTTGGCTTAGCGCCCTTTTCATGATGTTAAACTATCAATTTGCTGCTTAATTAACCCTTCATTCGTACTTACGTCCTAAGATGTCTTGAGGGACACACCAAGCAGTTTGGCCGAAAAGATGTGTACGGGACTTGG
>LOND01005105.1:18194-37834 GCA_014220965.1 Paragonimus kellicotti
CGGAGTTTAGTGTGTCGATGAAGAAGACTTCATGAGAAATAAAGTTTGTGTCGCATTTCACACAACCAACAAAGGTCACAAACACTCAGTCACTTTTTAATGCAAATGGTACACGAATCGTTACAGTGAGTGGGTCCAAAAAACAGGGGTTGTCCGGTTGATGAAACTACTGTACTGGTAGTGGACAACTGAACTTGAGATCGGGTGCGTATAAGCATTCACAGATTGGTCGATAATATGGTGGGCAGTGTGTTGACAGACAAGGGATCGAGTCCCTTAATGGCTGTTTTGTCACCCTAGTGAATGTGTGAAACTTGTAATAGCTCAAACTACTTTCAGAATCAACAAACTACTTTGTAAAACGGCATTCATCACGGTGAAAGGATGCTACTTTTGGAACAGCAATGTTATTCGTATAACTTCCTCTCCGTGATAAACGGTGTTCGGTTAAAATGATTCTCCATTGTAGTACCAAAGCTGGTTCACACTAAAAATGTAATATCCAACTGAACGGCTGACAATTAGCAAGTCTATTTAAAAATTGAATGGATGGATTCACGTTCATTTTAAACAAAATACGTCTGTTTTCAGAATCTCACTGATAAAGACAGAACGCCGAGTTAATTCAAAACAACATTAGTGCGCTTCAAAATTCGATGTTGCCTATCGTACTGGTATTGTACATGACCAGTTCATTTGTTAACAACTTTCCAGCCAACTTTTATTCTGTCCAAGTTAAATTGATCAACTTTGACAAGATTAGCACATTTTTCTCTCATTCGAACTATTCGAAAGTGGTTAGGTTTAGTATCAGTCATTTTGCTTTCGTTCCTGGCACGCTTGACGCCAATCTATCAGTGGAAGATGGGTCGATTTTGTCGGCTGAACAGTTCAACTGATTTCCCAAATTATGTGAATACATCCGTACAAACCGCGTGCCAAATACTAACAAGTGTCCGAATTGCATGATCAAACTAGGTCGTCAATGGTACTTGGTTGGTAGCATTGAACGAGTTGCCGCACCGTGACAAGTCACAAGTTGACAGTGCAAAAATGAAATTGCGAATGCATGCCCAGATGACGTTAAATCGATGTGGGGAGAAAACGTCGGTAACAGTTAGGTTGTCATACTGGCAACGATTCGAATTTTGACTAATTAGGACTAGTGCAACTGAGTCTAAATTTTACTTGAGAGGTAAAAACATGAAACTTGAATGTCAGTAGTCTGACCACTTAACAAATATCTGGTGTTTGCCTACAGACGTTGATCAAACCCCTTGAACTTCTCGATTGAAAGGAAACGTGTAACCTCCTGAGAAAGTTCTGTGGATATCCTGTTCTTGCAATATATTTTTTCGTCAAGTTCAGAACGAGCATTTTTTGCTGTTAACAGAACACCTTACCAGAAGACAGCAGATTAGATTTTGTTTAGTTAACATCTATAAAACAACGATTTGGAAAATATTTTAAAAAAAATAGCCTAGATAAAATTGTACAGTCCTTCCATATCTCATGATTCCACAAGAATCAGCATTCGATAGATCGATTTTGGATGCTTTGAACGAAAGTCTCTCATAAGTTGGAATTTATATTTCTGGGCCGTCTTCTGATAAGAAGTTTTAATCACAGTTCAACTGGTACGCAACCTGCTTGGTTTATGCAGTAATGTTTACATACATTTATAGTTACGTTTACTTTGATACGCCTTAGAGTGAAGTGTATGTTTTATACACTGACAGTAAGGTGTAGGAATAAAAAATAACATTTTAGTTTCAAACACAATTTGCTAGCACAAGCCACTTTTTCCCATGCGTTCATACTTATTTCAGGTGGATAATCTGCTAACAGTTATGGAGTATACTTTAGTTCTGTTCAACGACCGTATGTGTTGTTTCGACATAAGACAAAATTGTTAGCTTGCTGAACAGGCAAAATCAGTTTTACCTTGATAGGTTTACCAGTGGCAACAGAAAGCATTTTCAAGGGGTTCCTTACAAGTTCATACGTGTTAACTATCTTCATTCTTTACAAAATTATGAGTGTAAGCATCCGAATAACATTTTATTAGAAAATAGCACAGTGCCTTCTCTGATAATGAGCCCTTCAACAAGAAACAAGCCACCACAAGAAAGGTTTTCTTTTGATAACTCCACGATCCTTACTGCGATCTCAATGATAAGAGATGGCTCTCTAAAGCCATCAATGATTACATGGTTAATTTCCACTTGTGAATAACACGTAGCTCCAACCGATGACAACAGCTGACGTTATTCCACTAGCCCGACACGTTACAGTGTTGTTTCGATTGAAAATTCATCACATTTTTAACGGCACCTGTTTTTTTAATCACTGTGGCTACGCGTTTTGTAGTTTAAAATCAATTACAAATCGTTTGAATTGACCGACAGGCATGGATTTCCTCTTGTATTCAGATCACGTAGGTTATGACTGAAAAACGCTCGAGACATTCTGTCAGCCCGAAAGTAAAAGAGAAGATAATGTTGAGGTGCATTATCCTCGGGGAATCTGTTCAAAACATCGGCTCTTATTTTCAATTTAAGAACAAATAGATATAAGGAACGGAAGTCCATGAGCACCAGGGAAGTCGTAGACAAAGCTAACCCGAATTCCCTATTCACGAAAACGTCTCTATAATAATAGAATCAATGTGGTCCAGCAGTAGTTTCGGCAGGTTCATGCAAAGTATGTGTCGAGATCATGGTATATGAACCAAGTAATGGCCAAAAATGCCACTCACACTCTTAGATACTTCATAGTTTCAGCCATATGTAAGTGGTCACACAACTTCCAAGACAGAACATTTATCAGTAACCACATCCTGTTTGGAAAGACAAGTGAGATTCATCCGTCATCCTTAGAGAAAGTTCATCCTTGGATACGATCTTTGTGTAAAGCATACCATTCGACCAATCTTTCTAATATTGATGAGAAAGGCTTTTGTTCGTTTCGTTTAAAAAATGTAGGTATGTAGAGAGAAAACTTGGATGAAGCAGACTGATAAATGAGGTATCTGACAGTGTTTTTGTATGCAGTTCGGATGAAAATAACTCCGCCTTTTCATGACCGAAAGAAGAGAAATACCGGTCTGCTTTCGAAATGAGCTCGTGATCAATGTTTTTATTAGCAATAAGAAAACTAACGTGGAAGCCTGAATGAATAAAGAGACAGTAACCAAGTATGTAAAGTTGCTTAAGTGAACGACATTATCGTGTAACAAAAATGATATAATTCCTAAATAACAGATTCGCGCATCCAACGTCGGATTGAAGCAGTACAAACTTGTGTTTTATCGCTCAGTTTCAGTTCAGTGCAACCAACCTGTTGGACACAGTGTTGTCCAAAACATGAGGCTTAACTACGGAAAGCAATTTCTGTGTCCAGCTTTAAGTACATAAGGCACAATTAGACCAATACAAACGACAGTTCTATGTAATTCATTACATTTCTTACAATAAGTGGTCTTAAACAGACGTGATAGAGGCAGTTTGATAGATAAACTGCCACTGAGGTGGACTTTCTGCGTTACAGTGAACCTATCTATCAAAAGTGTGGTCCAGATCCACGGAGAACGAAGCAGAATACACTGCTACTGATTACGGTAACGTGATTGAGAATGCTGAAGCTGAGAACTTGTTACTAAACCATACTTTTTCGGAGAAGAACTCTATTTTTGATATCTGTTAATGAATCGCAAGTGTAGGTTTTCCAAATAGTGCCTGTCGTTGTGTAGATGAATACCGAGTGGAAGACGACCTTGACGCCTGCAGACAATCGTTACAAGATGGAGGAGAGTATATGAATGGTTCTGATGTGCTGAATACGATAGAGTAGAATTACTGGTTCGTTTTATGCAAAAATCAGAACCATTCAAAAACGTTACTGGAGCATACTTTAAACTACAGGATTTTTTCGGAAGATAACCGAAAGAGATTACATTAGACATTTTTATGCGTGGCAGAAATTTGCACTAATTGTTGTTTGTCTCGAAGGTGTAGACCATCCCATGAAAATTCACCCACAGAAATGGTGTGAAGATTACCACTAACTTGAATGCTGTGGTTGCAAATAACCATTCCCATCTGAATGAATATAGTTGCTCACTTAATCAGGTTGCCTATTAGTATGGTATAATGGAAGGTGCTATTCCTTACACAGAATGTCTGTCTGCTAAAAACATTTCTCGTAGTGCTTGTAGTTGGTATTTGTATTATACAGTTTATAATAATTGATGTTATTTGGTACTGTTGTTAAGCTCGCTTCAACACATAGTATGTCTAGACAAGATTTAGAGGACGTGTGTCTCTGCTTAGTCTTTTGGGGTTCACACGAAGTCAATTACGCAAACAGCTGTTTACGGCCATTTTTATCGGCCCTTACAATTACACGAGATGCGTGTAAATTATGTAAGACAACCGGTACAAGTCTTTGGTCACCTAACGCCATAGGTAGGTGACGAAGGTGATGGGGTAAGCTTAAGCGTATGAATATGGTACATTCGGCTGCCATCCGACACATGTTCGTCAGTGTCCGGTGGGGCTCGCATGCTCTTAACTCAAGTGGCTTGGCACTAACTGACTAAGTAAGATATAGTGACTGCATGAACTGCTTTTATGCATGCAGGTAAAGACTATGGAGTCAAGATGCAATAGCTGCAACCGTTTAAAACAGTTTCACTCGGGTAGCTCTAGAATGACTTTGAAGAACCACGCAACTAATCTGCAGTGTTTTTCAAACGGCAGTTGACCGCCATTGCCAAGAAAGTAGGAATATTTCTTCCTGGAAATGAATTTTCCAAACTATCGCCGAACCATTCCTAGAGTTGTTCATGAATCCCTTTAAAAAGTTACGTTGTAGCTCTACTAACCTAGCTTGCTGGCAAAATGCGACCAGGAAAACGCACTCATGCTAACCTTCAGGCATAGCATCAGTATCGGAGAGATGTTGGAAGATTAACCGGTCGATGCAGCAGAGAGACTCTCAATTTCATCAGAATTCAGATGGATAATTTTCCCTAGCTGCAGTGTTTTTCGCAATATGACAACAGAATAAAAACGAGCGTTTGATTTTTGACCTGTTTAAGTTTGCTGCCCCGTATTCGTTTGCGTATTTCATTTAAGGAACCTCTGTGGGAAGCCAGTTTGAATAATCCTGTATCGAACTTGTTGAATTTGTACTATGGGGTAGCTAGCTTACACATATTTTATGCTTTACTCGTTATGCTGTAACGAAAGTTCCTTGAAAGTCCATAGAAAGGTATAGTGTATAAAAGCGTCAGCCGAAGAGTGGATCAATGTAGAAAAAGATCTACAGAGAGTTGGTTTTTAAGGGTGGTTACGTCATTTATTTGACAATTTGATTGAGAAACTCAGTTAAACAAACATTTAATGCAGCTGATCTCCGTGTAATCCCTTGCGATTAGAAGACACCATTATTTTCGATCAGTGGCGATCAGCCTGTCGGTACCAACTTACAATGTGTTTGCCAGTTTACCTATAACTGCGGCAAGACCAAGAGATGCTTGCTGTCCGGAATAAAGAAAAAGTTGCCTAAATGAGTGCAAATATCCGTGCATGGGTCCGGAGGGAAGGAGTTACAGTTCAAACACGCAAACAACCAGTGTTTGTGGGCGCTGGAAACGACCTAGTCACTGGTCATGTTATCAACCCAGCCCACGCGTCCAGAATCGTGTAACGTCGGCCGAATTCAAAATGCATGCGGTTTGTTGAGAAGGTAGCAATCAGTTGACTCGAGTCAGGCTCTCGTTCGCGAGCCTGACATTTTCTGGACTTAGTGACCTACCCCGATCAACTGATTCTTGTATCTACTTCCTTAACTGTTTGCTGTGAAAATCGACTCCTGTTACTACAAATTTGCTATGGATAAATCTACATGAATTGTATGCACCAACCACTCTCCTGTTTTGTCCAATGTCCCCAATATCGTCCCACAAATGACTAAAACTTTATTTTACTGCATAGCTTCCAAAGGTGAGATCAGGTCGAAGGCAAAATATTGTGATTCCTGATGCTCATTGAATTAATTGTTTCGAAGCTAGCAAAAGTGTTCACTAGACTAAATGGATCCTATCGTATTCCGATCGACTGCACTGTCTTCATTGTCCACTGAGCTAAGATACGATGTGGTGAATTGTAAGTATCAAACATCGACCTTGAAGATATTCCGATTGTGGATGTTAAGGAGAATACGAGAACCAGCAACGACTACCTCCCCCAACCTGCAGCTCTCAAAGCCTTATTACTGATCTTACGCCCGCACCGTTCTGATTCCATACCTCAAACGTTCCTCCTCATTTTGTACTGATTCTTCACGTGATATTACGAGCTAAGTTGTAGTGTGAGAATAAAACGACACTCTTTGAAATGAATCCTGAAACACCTTCAGGGATAACTTGTTGATAGTTCTGGAAAACACTTCTATCTCGACTGGTTCCTACCGGGTTGTCAATAACCAACAATTGAAATCGGAAGAAATATTTCGACCCGTCTGTGGTGATGATGCGTTGTGCAATACCGATAGCTTATCGTCGGATTCGGTGGCGTGACTCAAAGAAGAGCAGGAAGACACATGTGTAGTATCAGCTTGAACTCAGTAACCATTCGAAGGGTAGCGGACTGACCGTCATGCTTATCGTATTTTTGTCTGGGTTATATGGCAGGCATGTAGTGTGCCTACGAAATGCCTGTTAGTAGCTTATTACAGTTCGTATGTCAATATGTAAGCCATTTCTTCTTGCAAAGGTAAACCTTCTTTCAAGAACTTTCAGTTTCGAACGTTTCCGTCGAAAGTGCTGCAAAATCTTAGTTACCAAAGTTAACAGCTTTCTTTTTCAAGTTGAACATCACCCACAATTGATCACAGCTGTCGCATTTCCCATAGACTTTCCAGCCGGTTCCATTCGAAAAGAAGCGCTGGACTCGAGTCTTGCCCCTGTTAAAGATCGTCGGTGGTGCACATATTTGCTACAGTTGGGACTAGAACCTCGACCACGTTCTCATGAGGCAACCGTGTTTATTGCTGCGCCATTGACCGAATTATCATATGTGAACGCTCAGCCACTTTTGCTTGTGAGTTTTGGGTTCGCGGTCATTTCGATAAGAGACCTAGTTATTATTTGTTAACCCCGATTGCTAAATCTGTCATTAGGACATCCGTGACAAGTGAAAATCTCCGGTTCCATTAGAAATGCTGGAAAATATTTTGGCTTATTTACGTGTAGTCGAGGATTGGGTTAATTTCAAGTTAAATAATACTCACATTTTGTCGCAGCTATCGCTTTCAGATACGTTTTCCAGCCAGCCTCTTTTGAAAGAAGCACTGGGCTCGTGTCTCGTTCTCATTTGAGCTCATCAGTATTGCATATACTTTTGACATTTCTCTTTTCTCAAAGGTTAATATCAATCAGGAGCTTGTGTTCGGCTGAAAACGTAGCAACCATTTTCCACAGACCCGGAGGAGGACTTTGAAATTGATAGCTTTCAGTACCTACTCTCAACCTACTGCAACCCTGGAGACCACGAACCCTTGTTCCAACGGATAAACTTAGAGATTAGCGTTCAGTAGTGGTCTACCATTCTGATATTTATTCACTTGCTATACATTCTGTTCATCTGAGTGCATCACGCTAATGTCACTCAACAGGGTCGAAACGGCTGTCCACCACTGGTAGCTAGGACTAGTTTTTGTAAGTGCGAGCTCTTCGGTGTCAACAAATGGGCCCCAATAAGTTGAAGCAATCAATGAGTTGCAAACCCAACATCAACTCTTACTAACAGATCTACCCTGACGGTAGCTCACCGTTTAGAGTACTGTTTAGCACGGATTGCTCGCTCATTTCAAGTTATGTATTTATTGATAAGAAACCCATTCCATTTGTTGCATTCGCCCATCCTCCAAATGCGCAAAAGGCGATGAGTACGAATGTACCTATCATCCTACTATAAACTGCCACAGAATTCACCTGGATGCAATCGGTTATCACGATAACCATAGTTGGAAGCCGTTGATCTTCACTTGTGTAGGCAAATTAGTTCTGACAAAGACCATTAAATTTCTCAGTGGTTTCTTCGCTTTTTCAGCAATTATTATCAACATCCGTCGTACTGTGCAAATCACAGACAAAAAACGCGGTGCACTTTTGAATGAATTCCAAGATTTTAAGAAATGTTTAAAAAATTTTGATTAATTTGTTTAGACAAAAACGTCTCCTTGGACATCCATCAAAAGTGCAATGACACACAGTAAGTCCTACACCACTTAGCTGGTGACTGTGGAGTGCAATCGGCCAGTTCTGTCATATTGTTTTGCAAAACTTGGACACCAGCATGATGGGTTGTTACATAAACTTTTGCTAACAACTTATCGTTCGTTCTGACAGTCAAAAACTTCTGCTACCCCTAGGAAGAAGTTCTATCCGAGTTATCACATCTGATGGAAATAACTAGCTTCGTATTGTCAGGTTGTATGTATCAAACTAATACAATTTGTTTGTCCTAGTACATTTTTAATTTCATGATAGGCGTCCCACTTTTTTCAATATCCACTATCTTGCAATAACTGTTCTTCTAGAAACATTTGCCACTATGTTCCATTAATTCTGACCTCTGTTGACAACTGTCGAGTAGGCGCCTACAACCGTAGTTCATAGGCAACACGTCGACTTATTTGACTTGACTGTACCAAACCGAATGTTACACTTTATCGGATCGTCAGAATGTATCAGAATGTATCACTACAACTACCCATCAACTTTTGGAACGGCTCAAGATTTATTGTGCTCCCCCGTTGTTCAACTGTCTGACGTGCCATACACAATCCACATTCACGCCATTGTCCGTGACGAAAGGTCTGGCTGAGTGTAGATTTTTGTTCAGCTTGATTGCAAGCGAAATTTTCGGCTTAATGTAAACATTTTGAACTTGTATCTACGTAGCCGTAGTTTTAGCAAAGTTTGCATCAGAACAATGAGAGGACTTTTATAGGTTGAATTTTATTTTTACGGATTATGTTGCATTTTAACGTTAAAGCTTGTTTATGAATTTCCAATAAAACTGTTCTTCTTTCACTTCCCCCAAATTAGATAAAAATTCTGTTCAAATGCAGAGCATCCTTAATACTATTCGAAACCGTTGCGTTTTGTCCCGCTATCGTTTTGTCAGGTCGGAAGGTCGACCGGAAATTAAGACATGCTGCGGGCGCATATGGATATGAAAAACAGAAGCATTGATGTCACCCGATCTCCCTCTCCGCCGTCCCTCAGCTATCACACTGACCGAACTAACGCGGAATTGTATAGAACCCCCTTTTTGTGTCACCTGTAGCCGGACCATGAATTGCCTTGTGAACACCCGCTCCTCCCACCCCTCAAAACCCCCCTCCTACCCACCCCCACACCGCCTCCACCCTACAGCATCTAAAGCTCGTTGCTTACGACGTTGAATCTATTCAACCAGCTACCCCCCCGTCATGTTGGGTGACTATACCCGACCTTCGCTCCTCCGCCCACCCACGTGATTTTTGCCGGCCCGCCCGCTCCCGCCCACCCACACCCCCCACACTCCACCGTTCTCCATCCTTACACATCCCCCACCTACCGAGAATAAGACTTCTCACCCACCCCTTCCTCACCCCACAAGAAATCATAGGAGTTAGGAAATTTGAACCCCGGCACTCTCCTCACTCTCCTCCCACCCCCACCCGCCTAAGCCTTTATCGGACATAACCTCTCACAACAATAATCTCTCTCCTCACCACCGCACCTCACACACCCTCCAATCTCCCCAACCCTCACCCCCCATCTCACCCTTCACACCCTCCTCCCTCGCCCCACCCGACCCTCCCAAACTGAATATACAACGCCTGATCTGAGCTCAAGTGGATTTAGTGATAATTTTTAAGACGGCTGGCTTCTCTCCCCCCCCCGTCGTTGTACCCAGCCTAAACTTTCCGCGCAATTCACTAAATTCTCGTGATCATTGCAGCTTGTGTTTTAAATCCCAATGAATCTTTTCATCCCTCCTCCACCCCCCACCTCCCTCTTGGTCCCCCCGCTCCCCTCTCGCAAACACCCACACCCCGACCCACCCTCGTCAACCCCCACCTCCACCCCGCCCAATCACCGCCATCTCTTGCAAATTATTACCTCGCACTGACGTTAGAACAGGCAGACATTGGAACCCCCTACCCCACCCCTCGTTTTGTCCACTCTCACAATCCCACACATCCTACCACCCCACCCCGGCCACCCCGAGAGGAGAGACCCCTTCCCCTCACCCTACACGCGCCCACGTCACGCCCTCACCCCCCACTCTCGCGCCCTACACACCCGACCCTCCCCCTCCCGCACCTCGCCCTCCCCCTCTCCACCCCAAAAGGGATGGTCATCCCACACACCCCACGCCCTCCCTCCACCCATTCCCCTCCCCGCCATCACAGCCGCCAACACCCTCGCTCCGCGCACCCACGCCCCCACCCGCACCACGCTTAATGCTCTCCGGTCCTCCACCCCTACAGCAAACGAACGTTTACGAAGCTAAATGTCGAAAGCAGTCGTTCTCCTACAACTATCCCTTCGAAATTATCTGGCTAACACAATTCGACATGAGCTTCAATCGCGTTGTTTTGGATGCATCCTAATTACAGTTCCCGTTTCCATCCGTCCATGCAGTAAGTCTGAGTAGTGTTAAACATGTATCATATGCTCACTCTGCATTGTATTGTCTATCAGTTCACTAACAGTTGTCCTGACATTACTTTGGTAGAAAAGATCTATGAGTTTGTCGGCGGATATCACAGAATATTTCCAAATGGCTATTCAATTCGAAAGAACAAAGCAGTAGTTTGACAAGAAGAAGCTGGGGCTACCCGGCGTCAGCAACGATGAATCGATTCTAGATGACCGGTCATCAAAGGAACCCCATGAAATCATTCACTATACTAGTACGCGATGCAAACTCAAAACTTATGGCTACAGGTGAGACCTTCTAGGACAACCAACGAAGGACCGCTTTGTACACGTGAGAGATGTTAATTCAGATTTTGCGTTGCGCTTGGAAGCGATTCGTGCAGATGAACGCCTTTGGCATCATATTTATGTCCAAATTAATTGCTGTGAGTGCAGACTTGCGTGATTAGTCGAAACATCGTCATCCGGAAATATTCGGTTCCTCTCTGTTTTGATTAAGTGAACATGAGAAGTCCGATTTTTCAAACTATTAGCTCTGGTTTGATAGTCCTGTTTGTATATTTCGGGGTATAGCCACAAGTGGTAAAGTCTAATCGGACAACATGTTAACGATACGATAGTGAATGATATTTAGCAACCAATTTTAATAGTCATGTTGGATAGAGCCTAGTCAAACTCATTCATTCTAAATTGAAGAAGTACCGTATTGAGTTAGTCTTCTGAGAACAAGATTTGTCACACTCAATTGAGCCTGACCTGCAAAGGAATGATGGGTAAAACCAACATTTTTGATCAACATCTGTCGGTGTCACTTTGACACTCAGAGTTAGATGGCGGGACTTATTCACACAAATTGGAAAACCCTCTAGTAGTAAACTTAAACTTTGCCGCAGGATTTGAGACAGTTTGCTCCGGTAAATGAGTTCTTGCATACATGAGTGATGTTACTTCGAAAATCCTGGCTTCCTCCGGAGGTTTACTGTGCGTCCGTTGAAGTTATTAGAAGTATCATGTCATGGATTAACAGAAATTTTCTAATAGAGGAAAAAGAATTGAGTTTGTTTTTGTTTGTGAAAATGGTCCGTTTGAAATGATTATTGTTTCTCATCTAATTGTTCCAAAATTTGTCACGTTTGCAGTAAATACAGGTAACCACAGAATAGAAGTAGGCACAAAAATTGTCTTATCTCGAATATTCACAAACCCCCAACTTGCGTTTATGATAGCTGATTGTTTACTCATCGCTAGGTAAATGAAATTATTGTTAGTATTACCGTTCCATGACATTTTGATGTCATTCCAACACGTCTCCGCTTGTCTTGTAACTAGGATAGCAGCTAAGTTGTAACATCCGAAATTCCGGTCGTAGAAGGTCACGCGATCTTAAGGAGTAATTAGTCAAAGTTTATTCGCTATGATTTATTATGACCGAACGGCGAGTAATTTAGTAGTGCCTAATCAAAAGGATGGTATACAATAACGAAATGAAGGCCAAAGTCAACATGCAATCAATATGGGATGAAATAAATCGAAAACGACCACGGGTGGCTCTTTTATTTCCAGTGATCCCAGGGTATACACCCTCGTGGTTGAGATGATAAGCGTCTGGACTAGCATTCAAATTTTTACCCATGGGTTGCGGGTTTGAGTAGCGATTTGTTTGGTGTAGCTGAGAACTAACTAGATTTAAGGAGCCAACTACTAGGTTGTCATTGTTTAATGAGCCGACTGGTCACGGGTTAATTGGTCTTGAGGAGTGCGGTACTCTAGTGGAAGAACAGCACGTTTGTGAATCAGTAATTTGCATTAGGGAAGGTAACCAAACAACCAGAATTCACCTTGACAAATATTGTTTACCAGTATAGATTGCTAAACTACGCGCTGACAAGAAAAGGCAACTATTCTCACCAGACTCGGTTGTAAAAATTTCCACACTGCCTTAAAAGTCAGTTCAAAATTGCAACCTGTGTTGTTCCACGCAGCTTTCAAATTGTCGATCGACATTTAATTTTCAAAACTCTATATATGCAGCTTATTCCCACTACGGTAGAGTCACAGTTGATGAACAGAGTGTGTATTCAATTAATTTACTACGTACCCTCAAGATCGACAAAAACGAACGAGGAAGAGAATTTGTCGGATTAGGACATTCAAGTCTTGAATGAAAACGATGTTTTTATCCTGCAAAACAGATAAAAGTATCAGATCGTTTCGACTATTCAGATTAACTGAGATGTAAAGAAATGAGGTTGTTGATGGCTAAGTATCCCTCTTGATATTTCAACGTTGGCGCATTTCTCCTCGCTGATTGGAAATTGAATTCATAAATGGATGTGGTTGAGCGTTTCAGAGCTATGATTCAGTCAAACATGATAAGTGGTTATTGATGGAATGAACGACACAATCAAATAGCAAGTTCATGCAGCAGAATTCCGATTTCCTATAGAAGCACTAGTATGCGTTATTCATGAGATCTGATCAGGGCGAATCTCGAGTGGGGGTGATACTTCGCTGTTCGAAATAGTGGCTGTGCTGAAGTGGTCATGCTTGGAGTGTAAAATTTACGGTCAGAGTGTGATCGGATTCAAGTGGTTCTAATCACGCGAGGCGGTCGAGCTGTTCACTGGGGAATTGGAAGACCCCAGTGCTGTTCTGATTTCTCGGACTGGGCGTGTTTGTAAAGAGGGAATTGGGGGTTGTACGCTGTCAGACAGGGGAGATAAGGCGTATGCAGACGATTGTTGCGGTTTTGAGTGCGAGTTGAGACTGCGAATGCGCTGTTTGTGGAGAGCAGGTGGATCGCTGTGTTGATCGCGAAAGCTCGGATGCGACGAGTGATTCATAATGTAGGTCGTTCGGCCAACCATGTTCCTGAGATGAAACCGTTGAACGTTTGCCGAAGTGGTTTTTAGATCTTAACGTTCCTGACAGTCGACGGTGGTATTGTTTCGCGGTGGTAATGAGCTCAGGCTAGATGTAGATGCAGTTTAAGCCTAGTTGCTTCTGTTGTCTTGCGATAAGTACGAAATGGAGCGTAAAATTATTGTTTGTCACGCCTCCGCATGATCAGCTGCAATGTTGGATGATGGGGCGCACGTCGAGGCTCGAGAGGGATGCGAAGCCCGAGCGGGGTATGTTACTCAGGTTTCGAGTTGGATATGCGGAGGCCTGGAGGCATTTTAAATTATTCCAGGGGATGATGCGTGTGATGTGCTCGAGTTATTTTCACTGAAGCGTAAGTCAGGTAGGTGTTGAGCAGAAGAGAGAGATGTGGAGGTCGTTTTGTCTCAGCGGGGTATGCGTGCGGCAGGGGCAAAAAGTTCTTGTAGAGAGATTGAGATTAGAGGCGAGGGGCCGCAGAGGTAGAGGCACGTGTCGCGATAGGAGAGGTAGAGTCGGCAGGCTGTAGGTGGGAATGTTGGGGGCTGAACGGGGGGGGGATGGCTTGTTAGTTTCGGAGGGTGATCATGGCTGGTAGGTTAGAACGAGAGTGGTGTGCGGGGGGGGGGGTATATGGCTTGTGTGGGGGGGTGGTTGTTGTGATATGGGGTGTTGCGCGTGGGGTGGGGGCGCTGGCGAGAGTTTGCGGTGGAATACTTGTAGTGGAATTGAGTCAGAGCGTCTCTCGGTCGGTTGGAGTCGTTGTTGTGCGATCGGGTGGGGGTGAGAGGTGGCACTGAGGAAGAGGTCGAGCCGACGGTGCATGTGAGAGTGAAGTGGGGGGGATGAACGAGCGTGAGTAGACGAGCAATCTACAGTATTCACTGATCAACGTGGCATTGATCGCACTGTATCACCAGATTCAAGTGAGGAAGAATGCATTGTGCAAATAAATGCGGGTTGGTAGGTAAATGTTATGAATGGGCGGTTGTGGCGAGGGACGGAAGAGGATCGATGCGTAGGCGTGTGGGGGAGCGTATTATTGTGCAAAAGTGTTAGTTGAAGTCGTAGAGAGCGGAGAGAGAGGTGGGAGTTTTGTGTGGTGGTCTTGGGTTGGATGGGGAGGAGGGTCGGAAGTAGAGAGGTGAGTGTGGAGTTGACAGTTGAGTGTGAGGTGTGGAGAGAAACCCTCGGAACCAATCCAGATTGTAGTCCGAGATTAACTTCATACAACCATACTGATCGGGCATGAGGAAGTTACATATCAGTTATGTATACTCTCCATATTATAATCATTGGTCTCGGAATTGATAGCTTAGCTGATGAGGGCTTTGGCTTGTAAAGCGAATGGTTATCAATTTCATGTGCTATTAAGAAGCAATTGTCGCAGACGTCAACAAAATAGACTGGGTCAACCATGGAATGGAAAAATGTTAATCCTAACTCGAATTTTATACCTAGAGGCAAAAAAAACGTTAAGCCTTGTTCTTGACCACTAACCACTCGGACCCCTCTAACTATGCCCAAATCAAATCAATAGACGAGTGCAAAAGTCAGCTTATTGCACCCGAAAACGTGTGTTTGTAACGGAATGAAAGCAATGTGGTATATGTACGGTACATTGTGATCTACATATATTCTTGAATCGAAAGACTGTAGTTAAGGTCAACATGTAACCAACGGGTGTAGTGGATTGAAGACAGTTAAGAGAAGGTGACCATTAGAAGCTTACTCTTGGACTGTACTGGGATTATCTGCCCATTCTGACTGGCCAAATTCTTCTTCTCTGGGAAGCATGAAAAAATAAGGGATCACTGACAGAGATCGACCGTAAGGGTGACTGGTTCAGGGTGAGCGTCGTGAATCCTTTTCATAACAAACTTCAAATGAAAGCACTACAAGGGGAATGGGCGAGTCGTACTGTCACCATGCCGGTATGTCAGTGTGTTTGATGACGAGAGGATGGCAGGGCAAGTGAGAAACGAGGTTTTTTCTGTCCGTGGCAGTTCGGAATGAGAGCTGTGAGAATGGGCTACAAAATTAACGAAGTGAACCGACTTAGTGAAGTCTGTTCATTGGAAAAACTTGAAATGGGGAAAAAAACTGGCAGTTTGGTACCAGATTCTCGAAACTATTTATCATGCCAACTAGTCCCTAGGTTGACCCATTTAAGGTATTCGGAGCCGAATTTACCGTTTTCAGAGAAGCAATGTTTATCCGAACATACCAACCGACGTTTCGTGTACTAGAGTGACGGAAGTAATCTATCTAGCTACAGTGGTCCTGATTTCATAATAATTGTGATTACATGTTTGTTTGTTTACTGCTTGATCTTACTTACCTGAAGTATAAACCGTGTGTTTCATTATTGCGACCAATGAGATTAGGCAGAAATGTCACCATAACGCACTCTGCTCCGATAAAAAAAATACTAGCCGTGATTTCCTGAAGATCACCTAGTCTTGACTAAGAAAAGTCTGGATAGGAGTAGTTTGATTAGTAAGTTGTTTAAAACACACCAGGAAACCTAGCGACGAATGGCTGACCTCCGTGCAACGTTTCAACTCTGACAACGCTGTTTAGCAGTCGGGTCACGATTGACTGTTAAGTTGTAGGCCCAGCCAATAAACTGAAATCACCGATACTTTTGCCTCCTCAAATTTGGAGAACGAAAAGATATTTCTAAATCTGAATGAATACCGTCCTTTTATAGTGTTTCCTAATTCTGCTCTATCTCATGTGACCCAGAATACGAAGGTGTTATATTCCAAATCAGCTAACATTACGTAAAACAATACCAAGGGTGAATGAGCTATCTTTCGTTTGTGACTTCAGTTTACAGTGATCTTGCCTGAATGTCCCGCCCTTTCTCGTTCTTATGACAGTCGAGTATGCTCATTGGTTCCCTGTCCCCTTTCTTGCTGATACGGCCTTTTTATGTATTCTTTTCTTCTTCTTTTTAACAATAAGGCAGGAACACAGTGGTGGCTGTAAAGCTGATCCTGAATGACAGTGCTCATTTTCATTACCATCAAACTCAGCTGAAAGTTCAAGTTTACTTTCCACACCTAATCGATTCTGATTGCTTACGAACCGTTCGCATACTTTCCGAGACCTTCCGCAAAACTAACACAGCTCGTGTGCTCCGGTAGTTTTCAGAAGCGTCCGGAAACCGACTTTCTTGATGATTACTCAACTACGTGATAGTTGTTCCACTACCAGCATCGCTATTTCATAGGCGTGTGAGTCAATAGATGATAAAATTGTTCTTGCTACTGTTTAAGGCGATGAACCGAAAGTGACGGTCATCTGGTTATCACGTGATCTATTGACGGAATTTATTGGCGTTTCGAATCAAGCAACCGTAGGGTTCAAGTCAAATTGAAACATAACACAACGAATGTAATCAGTTTTTCTAGGCGAACCTCTAACTTTCCAATCGGACGGAATTTGTTTTGCGATAAAAAGACAAATCTGGATAGTGTACAGTTTTAAAAGAAACAAAGAGACGTAGTTCGCACTAAATTCAAATCAAAATCTCAAATGCATCAAAATGGTTCGTACGTAACCAAGAAACAAGAAGCCTCAGTATGCTTGCACAACTTCCCTCCACTGCACTTTATGATCATGCACAACAGGGAAATTACTTCGCACATGCTTGATATATGTCAAATGCTTAGCAATCAGCGGAGACGAGCTTCGGACGACTGACAAAATACTATTATCAGGCTGATTCAGTGTTTAGCTTATCCACGTTGATGCATACAATCGGATTTGTTTTCACAGTCCTCTGTCAGTCCTCCCAATAAGTATGTCACTGCAATTGTAAGCGAACAAGTAGATAAAACTGTCTGGGAGCACGCGATATGGTCTCGTGAGAAATAGCAGTCTTGCTTCCAATGTGTCTATTAACGCGAATGTGCGTTGATTTGGCCTAGCAAAGCCCTCTTTAAATAACCTAGTGTAGTGAGGAGGAGCGATCATGCTATACTACTCACACCACTGCTATTCAGTAGTGGAACCAGAGCATATATTTTGACATCGAAGTAGCCGCAGGAAAAATACAAAGAAACGTTGGAGTGCAGCATCGCATGAAATGGTTCTTGGTACGTAAGGGAACGTAAAGGAACTAAGCGTTGACGTCTGTGGCAGCCGTGACGGTCTGGGCCCAGTACCGTACACAGATGAGTGTTTTCGTTTGTTGTCTTGTTGAAACGCATAACCCACGTGTTGCTTTCCTGAATAAACAATCCTTGTGCCATCCGCGTTTTGGATCACAACACTAGTATTCGACTGGAAAGTCTATGGGAATGCGACAGTTGCGATCAATTGTGGGTGATGTTCAATCTATATGAAAATCAAAATCCCCTACTGCTCATCAGGAATACTCCTTTCTTTAAAAACACCATATTAATGCACTCAAACTGTATATGACTATCCACGATCGAATACGTGAAAAGTTAGTGTCTTACCAAGAATGGCTGCATTAGACGGAAAATATGCTTCCGTGTTCAAATATTTACATGTCTTTCATAACAAATGCTGACTGTTACATGACTCTCATGAGTATCAGAAAGGCAGCAGTGAGGCTATGGCATCGGTATGAGAAGAAGCCACCTTGAGAGTGTGAAAATAGACAGTTAATCTTTGCAGGCACTCATGCCTGATATTCACATTGCGTTACCCTCAAGGTCAATTCTAGTTGTCGACTAATTTCCGCTTCATATAAGAATAACATGTTTCTCATCATGGTTAAGACGTCTGATTAACTTGATATTCTACAGTTCAATTGGCCGAGCATTCTATGCATGTCTGATACAAACCAACTGCAGTAGTTTAACACAATGAAACGTTGAAACGACGATGAGTTGCCCAGTCCAGCTGAACTGCAGGAATTGCTGACTCAATATTTATCAGCAAGTTTCGTTTAGGAAAACCGAATAGGTAATTTACTTCTCGTTTTACACCTCAAAACCGATCTTGGCATAGTAGGCAAATGCACATTGGAGAAATTCCCTCTTGAATTGAGATACTTACGTATATGAAATTAAAACAAGATTAGTTTCGCGTTGCATTCTTATGAACAAAAAATGATTATTTTGACAATTTTGCTTTCACTGAACAATGTGCTACGACCTGTCTAGGAAGTCCTAATCGCGGGGTTATCGATTGGAGTTAACAGACAGTAACTGTCTCCTATCGAGACGATCGGGCAACCTGATCATTACTCACAAGCGAAAGTGGTTGAGCGTTCACATATGATAATTCGGTCGTGCCTAATGTGAGGTCAATGGCGCAGTGGTAAACACGGTTGCCTCATGAAAGCGTGGCCGGAGTTCTAGTCCCGGCAGTGGCAAGGATATGCACTACTGACGAGCTCTAATGAGAGCGAAACTCGAGTCTAGTGCTTCTTTTCGAAAGGGGCCGACTGGAAAGTCTATGGGAATGCGACAGCTGCGATCAATTGTGGGTGATGTTCAACTTGGAAAAAATATCTCTTTATTGTACACTTGGAATGCTCAAGGTTTTACTATTTGCTGTCTTACTCCTTAGCCTCTCAAAGAGAACACGTAACTTGAAATATTTTGATTTAACTGTTCGCTTTTAACCGCAGACAACATCGTTACGATAGAACTTGGTAGAAATAAATGCAAAAAAATATTTTATGGTTGACTGCGTTCAGTTTATCCTGTGAACAACTGGAGTGGTGGCAAACAATGAAAATGGAATACTTCTGATGACATACTTAGCCATGATGAGAAGGCATTCCAAGAGCATGAGTAGAATGAAACTTGATTACA
This sequence comes from Paragonimus kellicotti, assembly GCA_014220965.1. NCBI lineage: Eukaryota > Metazoa > Platyhelminthes > Trematoda > Plagiorchiida > Troglotrematidae > Paragonimus > Paragonimus kellicotti. Next base: position 37,599 of record LOND01005105.1, read on the forward strand.
ACAATATTTGTTTGCGATGGGTATATGCTTGTTAGTCTATTTATTATAGGACGCAACACTTAGCTGCCTATAATACTGCTTAGTTATGTGATGGAATGACTGGGCTATCGTAATTACTCATAAATGATGACGTGCTATCAGGAGTCTACCTGGGAATGCTCACCTTACGCTGATAGATATGTACGACAGAGAGCGACTACTCTCTTCACACTCTTCCGGGTTAAGTTGGCGTCCAA
>LOND01005107.1:0-15772 GCA_014220965.1 Paragonimus kellicotti
ACAGCTTAGTTGTTTGTTTGCAAGGTGTAGGCGCCTTGATGTTGTATGTTTGAATATAGACGTAGCTATTTTTAGTAGTTAGGTCCACTTCCCCCCTCCTCTTTTTCTTCTTTCTTCCTATATAGGTTTTTTTCTCGTGGTTGTGTGGCAGTTAAGCATCAGTGTGAACCACTGATGTATTGCTGTCTATGATGATGATAATTACAGTCAAGAAAAACAACAAGTGTCGATCAGCGATACGTATGACACTGTTTCAGAATTTGGTGAAGAGTGAGGATGTGATCAGTGCATCTGCGTCTAGGATGAAACCTTATCTGTTTTCCTCTGGTGTCTACCTCTGAGTCTATCTACAGTGAGGAGACGAAGTACGATGGATACCAAAACACTAGTAATGACTGAGGTCAGGCTAATCCACCAATGACTTTCAAAAACGGCCCTGACTCCTTTTTTGAATAAGTGGTCTATTATCGAGTAACCCCGGCACAGGAGTGATGTTGTCCGTCGTCTACAGAGGTTGAAACAACTGGGTCTGGGCCTTTATTAACGCATCTCTACCTTTTTTGAAAAGTGCGGCACAAGGTCACTCGGGTCAGCTGACCTACTGCGTTTGAGAACCGAAGTACAATTGTGGACCTTAGTTTTAGTGGGCGGTTCAGGTTTTATCAACCAGGATACTACATTGCAGCAACGGGTGAATTAGGCGAGACTACAATCGCTCAGCAGATGTTCAGAGGAACCGACCACTAAATACAGAAACGCAGCGAGAATTCCAATATTGCCAGTATACACAAAACCCGATTAGCAATAGGAGACAAGATAGGAAACTAGGCAATGAAGAATCACACAGTAAGTTGTTTGTAGAAAAGAAATTCAGGGAAGAACAAAGCACATACATATACGGAGAAAATGTATAGGACTGTAAAATAGAATCTCCACCAATGAACAAAAGCTAGCTCAGCATCGACCGTGTGTAGGGCTAAGTGAAGGTCAACCGCTTTCTAGGCCTATCCGGAAAGCACGTGACCTCAATTGCACAAAACCGCCAAGGCCAGACAGGTGTCACGTGCAACGTAGGCCAGCTTGTGCCAATCGGTTGTGTTTATCCTCGATTTAGCGCAAACTGAGCAGACCAGATAGATCGATCGTTTTGCTACTGAATCACATATACATACGAACTGTATGCACTTCGTGTCAAACGCTTACATTACGCGAGATGCGTTGCCGATCGATCGGTAACCACAAAAAAGATCAACAGGGTAGGCTAAAACTCAGTGCATGCGTGCACACACACTTACTAGTATGCACAAAGGGGTGTAGGCCACGGAACGAGTGACAGAGACGAGCAACTTCCGGGCGTCGCATAATGGGCACGACAGGACAGGAAGGGCGAAATGCGGCAATCGCGCTGGCGGATCTGGGCAGGACAGGCACAAGAAGTCGGTGATAAAAAAGGAAATATATATACGTTTATGATAAAGTAAACGCACAGTCGGATAAACCTAGATAGAACAGATTAACGTGATGGCTACAAAACTTGGCTGCCAAGGTCGTCCAGACCTTCGATAACCCATGTTTGTGTTTGCTCGCTCACCTGCACCAGATAATGTCAGTGGTTAACCAATGGAAAGGTTAGGGGACGGATTGCGGGGTTCAGGAACACACGAGTCTGAAAAATGCGCATATTCCGATAGTCGGGTAGCGCATCATTAATTTCAACTCACACCGTATGCACCCAGAAGACTCGTTGTTGGAAGATGCGAGGTGATGAACGGATGATTTAGTAAAGAAAAATGCAGACAACTAATAGTAAATAGGGAACTGCAAATCGTGTCTGTTTTGTATACTGGAAATCTAGTAACCCACTTGGTCCCTGGCTGGAGACATCAAGAGAGATGGCGGCCATTCAGCTCCAGCTGTACGAACGTCGTCGTTGCTTTGCTAAGCCACATGGCAAGTAAGGAGACCTAACGAAACTAAAGGGTTGTCTCGCAAAAGCCACCTTGTTCATTACGTGAGAGTGTACAGGCACGTCGATGTTGAATGTCCACGTTTATATACCGCAGTACGGTAGACCTCTCTACTTATTGTGTTTCTTATTAAACTAGAGCTATTGTTTGCTTCTCGTGGTTGTATGACTGTTAAGCAACTGTGTGGAATACTGATGGAGTTTGCGCAGAACGGAAATACGAGAGGCTTATAAACTATAAACGGAATAAAACGACCTGATCAAAATGACACGGAATATCGAACTGAACAAAACGAGTGCAAACAGAGACTGCTTTTGACACTCCTGTTCAGACTGGATTTTATACATCTCACATGTGACCCAGATAGTCTATCGACAGCAAGCCTTGTGGAAACATTCCGGCTGAAACCCCCGGTTTTATTTTGGCATAAGTTTCCCGTGCGTGCATGAACACTGTAAGAGGAAATTACAAATAGCGTACACCAACCTTCGCTCGCTAGCCACCTCCAAATTCATAAACTGTCGGTACCTTCTTCACAGAAGTAAACAAACCTGCCTCATTACTGTTTCAAGTCATAACTACAAGAGAGAGTCAACTATGTAAATTCACATGTTTTACATTCTCGCCTATCATTTTCATGATTCCATCAGTCGTTTAATGAAAGTTTTGAGCGCATCAAATCGAACAACATTTTGAACACAAGAAAGTAAACAGAGCTAGAAGGAAGGTGATTATTTGGAAAACTTTAATCGGAAACTGCCTGCGATGTGAACCTCATCTTAATGGGACGAGCAACCCGGTACAGAACAGCCACTCCTTTTTGTGGTCATTCAGCCAATGCATGTGACGCAACAAACAAACAATGAACGAACACTTTTCTGGTATTTCAGGTTGCGACAAGGAGGAAACAAAAGGCAGAAGAAAATATATAACCGTTGACTTCCACATGACAATTGAAACCGAGTATACTGAAGAAAATCTAATGAGATATTAGCGTTAAATCATTCCAAGCTTCCTAAGATTCCAAAAGCCATTTAGCATTCCCAGACTTTCCAACAGTTTAAAAATCATGGTGCTTCTTTCCTAATCTCTCAAAAGCTTGTAAACCCTGCACACTGTGTTTTAAAGGATGGATACTTCCTCTCCTCCATGTCATTTCTCGTAAACGAACGGAAAGCGCGTTTACATGAAAGCCATGGTCAGCAGAGCATGAATAAAGTAACTTTCCTATTTTTAAACTGATCATCGTCCGAGTTTTGCTGAAAACTATTCATGCAGAATCAACCAGAAATATCTACCAGTGAATTCCATGAAGTACGGTCATTGAAAAGGCTGGAGCCATGTGACGTCAAAACGTAATCTACGTCAGTGTGTTACCCCAACAGTTAATTGAAACAGACTCCGAATGCATCAACTAACCGGATCGATCGGTGGGATCTACCTAAAACGCTAATAGAAGAGTTCAACAGAGCACCGTTGCAAACAGATACCATGATTGAATATAAAGAGAAATATGGATGAATGAATGACATCAGGAGTCGGAAAGATCACCATGACCGAGAAACAAATCGGATAAGACATCGGTAGGTACACATGAATTAACTCTATTAGCTCGCCTACTCGAGCCCAGAATAGCTCTTGTTGACCGATGATTTGTGATCATCTAGGCGGCGGACCTGTTAGGAGTCGAAGTGTGACATGTTAACAGGGTGATGACATTTCCGTCACAACGAGACTGGACCTTGACGTGGTGTGACGGCTTGCGCATCTCGATGACCTATTGGGCTAAACTGGACGGTGTGATCACCACACCGATAGAGTCACTCATACCAGGCAGGCCAATGGGTAGAGGTCTGACAAACCAGTCTCCTGGTCCTCCAGGTTGGGGGTTGGAAGAAGGTTGGCATCTTTTTCCGGAAAAAGTACCAGTTCTGGTACATTGCCACCCAACCGCTGCCTTGCGGTACAGGCTTTTGAGCCAAAGGCTTTGGTTGAGAACCCTAATCGTTCTCCTGTCTAGGTCTGGGCGTCCTGGCAGTATCTCAGCCCACACACAACCATGAATATTCACAACAATAATTCCATACTGCATCGGCCGTCTCGCAGTATAAACCGGGTCGCCCTATCTGCTGCATACAGCAGGGTGGATAGGCGAAATCATGCTACTGCTGACCCCTCCCCACTGTCCTATCAAATTTAGCTCTCAGGCCCCTCCCGACCTCCATTTCTGATAATTACTCTACAGGTCCCACAACAGATGTAGCTAACTGTAGTAACACTGAGCCGGTAAGTTCCGTCTCTTGCCTTTCAGCTTCAGGCCTCCGTCCCTTGCTTAGACCTAGAACGCGAATTAATATAGGTGCCTTCAACGTTCGCACGCTAAACAGATAGGTCAGCAAGCGGCTCTCGCACGAACGCTAGACTCGTTGCACGTTGATGTCTGCTGTATCTCGGAGACTAGAATCCATGACAGTAGTCAACGTATGAAACTAACAGCACCTGCATTGTCTACCCGATACTGGTTATACACTTCGGGCGACTCCACAGCCGCTGTTACAGGTCAGGCTGGGGTAGGTATAGTTCTCAGCACGACGGCCGCAGCCGCATTAGTAGATTGGATTCCTGTTAACAGTAGACTTTGTGCCGTCCGCTTGGCAGGTTCTGTTAAAACCAGCTCTAGACGCAAGACTTTCAGAAATTTATTCATTGTGTCTGCTTATGCTCCTACTGACTGTAGTGACATCGGCGTCAAGGACGCATTTTACTCGGATCTGGCCACTCTCCTTCGGTCGACACGTGGCTCTGATATAGTCGTTTTGGCCGGAGATATGAATGCCCAGGTCGGTCGCCTTGGTGAAGCCGAATCTCGCTTAGGTGGTAGGTTTGGGATAGCATCACATCGATCAGATAATGGTGGGCGATTGTTGCAGCTGTGCGCTGAGCATAATCTATTTTTAGCCAGTACTGGTTTTAGGCATCGTGCACGTCAATGCTATACTTGGCGCCCGCCTTCTCCGAATCAGGCCTGGTCTCAGATAGACCACATAGCCGTTAGTTATAGGTGGCGGGGTTCCATTCAAGACTGTCGTTCTTATTGGAGCACGTACTTGGATTCAGATCATGCGTTGGTACGTTGCCGTTTTGTTCTTACTTTTGCTGGGCAACGACCCCACCGACAGCAACGGTTAGCTGTTGAGAAACTGGCTTTACCATCGGTTAGACATAATTACCAAACCAACTCGCGACTCACAGAGTCGGTGGCTTGAGACGTTAGGTGAGATGGCGGCTAATCGAGCTCAGTGGCGTGAATGTTGTCGTTGTTTGGCCGAGTTGTCTGTGAAGTGAGTGCACTTTATGATGCGGGGCAGTGAAAGCCGTAAGGAAGCTGTCTCGCTGATGACGCCTTACTTTCACTCACAGCTCGGTTGTTTGTTTGCAAGGTGTAGGCGCCTTGATGTTGTATGTTTGAATATAGACGTAGCTATTTTTAGTAGTTAGGTCCACTTCCCCTCCCCTCCTCTGTTTTCTTCTTTCTTCCTATATAAGTTTTTTTTTCTTTGTTCTTCGTGGTTGTGTGGCAGTCAAGCATCAGTGTGAACCACTGATGTATTGCTGTCTATGATGATGACATTTCTTGAAAATATGTGTGTAGAAAGTATACAGTGCATTGTGCGACCCACAAAATCTTCAACATCTTTCAGTCGTTCACGAAGAGGAGGGACATCTTATGAAGCAGAAAAGGTGTATATTTGCCAGTTATTTTTGTACGAAAAATCAGTAGCAAAGAAAATCATTAGGTTTTGTGGGACGATTATGTTTTCAGCCTTTTCACTACAATGTCCGTTTGTTAGGTTATTTGTGTACTCTGCGTTGGATCTCACGCATCAGGTGGCATCAACACGAGGTCAAGCAGCAGGTATTTAAGAGCGGGAGTCAGGTGAACTCATTCAATTAGTCCTTAGGAGTTGATTCACGCATAAAAGGTAAAAGATAATTGTTGGCTGTCGCCAGCACTCACTGCTACCGTCCCAACTCATAGGCCTACGGTATGAGATGTACGAATGATGAGTCGATACAGGGAAAGGAGACGGCGACTAGTAGATTAGCCACTATAAATCACGTTTGTTCTGCAGATTGAGACATCTGTGGTAGTGTGGTTGAAGACGTTAAAAGAGATGGTAGCTAAGCGGGCTCGATGGTGTCAATGTAGCCGTTGTTTGACTGGACGGCTTTTGAAGTATAGTTGGTGGAACAGGGCAGGGAATGGAGTCTGAATCTCATGTTCAATTCGGTTGCAAGGTGTAAGCATTTTGGCGTGCACACTTGAATTTAAACAAAGGAAAACCGCTATAAATCGGGTCTCATTCATGTCTTACTGTGTGGTAATTACACTTCTGTCGATGACGACACACAGAGTCGTCTGAAGTAACCAGGGCTCGGACCTACTGTTGTAAACTTGACAGACAAGGAAGTTGTCGCTCAGCTAGTCTACTTCGAGTCACAAAACAAAAAACCTGGTTTAGCTCTGGCTGACATTTTAATAAAAACTAAATTGTTCTTGCGAACTTAAAACGTTGGGAGCGGGAAATTTACAACGCGTGTTTTGTCTGGGACAGTTAATGTGGCCAACATCCGTAACGCAGCAAGCCACATGATGCAGAACTAAAAAACACGACCTGAACAGCTCTACGTGCATGACATGGAAGACGAAAGTATGTACCTTCCAGTTGTAGTGACTACAAAGATGGCAGATGTGTTTGAGGAGTTCGCAGCTTCCACGGCAGCCAGAGCGGACAAATAGGCCGGATCCAAGGGAGAAAGACCACGCGCATCCCGAGCAGCCTGAAGGTCGGCTACAAACCGCTTGTGAAATATAGCCGATTCGGCTTCTCGGCAAATCTAAAAAGTCATGTAGAAAAGTGCACAGAATTAGTGTCACCACGACAGGAAAAGAGTGAAAAGAACACATATACGAACGAACCAGTAAGATTCAACAAAATGAAGATCCAAAACAGGTCAACAAAGTCAAGAAAACGGGATGATTTCGAGCGGAAACTTACTTATCTAGATTAGTACGAATCTGATGACGTTGATGGCGAAAAGAGTAGAAGGAAAATAATCAACATTGTGTGACGTCACTACAGTTAACCCTTACTTGCAAATATGTGGAAAAGTCCCTGCCTGAGCCCAAACACACACATTGTATGGGACAGAGGAGGATTTGCTTGTAAACTATCCTGCCATTCTTTCAGAGGCGATATAATCTCTGGAGAAATGACGTTTATTTGCAATCGGTAACAAAATGAAACTTTCAGGAACGGTGCATATCATGTTAGTATAACTGTGTGTTATTCGAAAAGGAAGTGCAGGCTTGCAGACGGTCATAATCAACCTCCTTTTTAAGTAACAAAAAACTCTTCATTTCTGTCCTACGTACCGTCGATGTACGCATTGAATCCCCGCCCAAAAGAAATCGCTTTTGGTTGGCTCCCCCAACGGTCTCTCAAGGGGGACTGACCAGTGATAGAATCGACGAAAAAGGATATCATGTTAGCGGGGATTCAATGCATGCATCGACGGTGCATAAGAGAACAGTGGAAATTTTTCTGTTACTTAGAAAAGAAGTTGATTATGACCGTCTGCAGGCCGCACTTCCTTTTGAATAACACACAGTTATACTAAATAGTATGCACCGTTCTCGAAAGGTTCATTTTGTTACCGATGGCAAATAAACGTCATTTTTCCAAATATTATGTCACCTCTAAAAAAATAACAGGATATTTTACAGGCGCATCTTCCTGTGTCCCATGCTGTCTCCGATTCGGAATCGTTACCAGTTGATATGCAATGGGTACAATAAGAGTTGTGCATGGTTGGTTTTCAGCGAACACTGCGTTACTATTACTAACGATGGGGTAGAAAGGGGGGATAGAGATAAAAGCTAGTAAATAAGCACAAAATGAAGGCAGGGAGAACCAACAGGATGGTATACACGCATCAATGAACTAACAAGGTTCGCTACTTACTTTGGTTCAACCAGTAGTGAATGTGTGCGTGAATAGGCCTCGGTGCACTGTTCGTGTACAGTCTATTATAAATCGGATATCACGCGTAGACTGGATCCCAGCTTTTGAGGAATGGATGGTGGTGATAGACAGCACAGTCTCTTTAGAAGGAATTAAACCAAATTAAGGCCGGAACTGGGGTTCGTGGTTGCATTTAAGGTGGGAGTTGACCTCTCAGGTCTTAAGTTATTGTAAAGACTCCATGGGACCCAATAAAGATGATCTTCCTAAGAAAATAGTTGTTTGAGAGATACCACTATTAAATGAAAACAGCGAACACTGAGTAGTGGAGTTATTGTGACGTTCTGAACGACATCAGAACTCTTTTGCAAACAAGGTGAGAATATACATCCTTAGCTAAAAAACGACCGATGGTTTGTAGCACTCAGCCCGCGCGGATTAGATGTGTACAGAGGCTGACGATATCTATCAGCCGGCGCAGATCAGACATGAAAGATACACAGCTCACATCTAAAACTCCCTTATGCAACTTTTGCTGAGCAAGGATGAGTATGTGATTAATTGATCATCATGTTAACGCACACACGTCTCGTGACAACGCCACAGTGAACATCATTTCCTTAGCATCGAGCACAACTGGATAACAATTGAGAGAATGCTGGAGAAATGCTAGTATTGAACCGCTCATCCTAGAACTTCCACAACTACACCTTTTGGAGGTGGAAGCAGGGTGCATCCGTTCGTTTACCGTGCTAAAATCGACCGCCAAATGATTTTGCCTCTGTCATTCAACATGCCGAGCTTGATGGAACTGTGCTGAATCGGGCGAACTAATGAAGGCCATATGTTGGGGTAGGCGAGATGATGACCAGTGAATGAATCACATTTATCAGAGGTCAGATAAACGATGCAAACAATCACAGACGACAACGACAGATTTTTTGATTCATTCTGAGTGAATGAATATTCGACTTGTGCATAAAGGCAAAAGTCAGGGGGATGGCAAGGAAGTTTGCATACACAATCGATCGGTGTGGGATGGGCGTTGCAACCATCTTGTCCACTTTTCCTGTACAAAGAATGTATGCTTACCACCGGTATTGATCAACTAAATGAGAACTTATTGGCTCCATCTAAGAATGGAAAAATTACAGGCATATTTCTGATGCATCAGCATGTCCGTATGTTCGCACTCGTCGTTAAATTCATACGATCGGATGAGTCCAGTGAGGGTTGATGCATGCGTTACGAGATGAGATTAATATAGGAGCTAGTCATTCCTGTTTCCCTTTGGCTAAGCCGATCATTCTGGCATACCCCCTTTTGGATTCACGATCTATGCTTGCACGGTGCCGTCAAATGTGACTTAGGAATCAGCCGTCTGTGTCAAGCGGTGTTCGTATGGACATGTTTTCAGTTGTTTTTCAGTTTTGCCTGCGTAGACTTGACGGCTTTTTTGAGAAGCAATGGCGTATACTACAACAGCTCTTTCTCCACACTCCGATGTGGGGTCCGTGGTCTAGCACAGTTCGGTTCGAAGTGATTCGAATGTCGTACCTCTCTGCTGCCTCTGAGATATTTACGTAAGGGAGTGTGAAAATCTTATCCTTGTGTTGTTTAAAACAACATTCGGCCGGCTTATCACGCACACGATTATAAGTATTCTGCAGTGAGTGGCTACTCTACGAGATAATGTTTGTACACAACTCTTCCCGTATGAACGGATGAGTCCTATTAAATGACAATATGCTGTCAATGGCTGTTGTTTTACGATGAATCGTCGTCCGCATGCTTTCATTAAGATGCCTCAACAATAGCACGCTACGGAATAGAACCGTCGAGTCCGTCTTCATACTGTTTGCAAACTGAATTTTAGGTGGCACGCCACTGACGGATTCGTGAGACCTGTCGATCTCTGTGCAGTTGGTGTTAACAAACGTGTCACTCGTGGATATGATGTTGAACGGGATTCCCGGCATACGTCTTTTTAAGTGCAACAACAAACTCCAGCGAACGAAAACGACAACTGTGACCCCAGTGGCGTTTTCCCACAGAGACAACATACTTCGAAGGTTCCGGCTGCAATCCACTATCCTATGATACTAAAATTTGACGTCAAAACCATTATTCCGTGAATCTACCGAAGACTACCAATCAATTATCGATTCCGGTCTAACACACGTGGTACTATAAAACAGAGAGGCTTGGGCTGGCGACCACAAAATGCATCGGAACAATCGAAGGCCATACAGTGAGATTAACCGGTTCAGTGCATGTTAAACATGTTCGTTTTGAAAGCAGGATGGTGGGCGTTACTGCTACTCATAAAGTATCACCATTACACAAAAACGAACAGTAGAAGACGCATATTTAAGTGCAAATTACACCCCACGGCGCATCGTAGTTGTTAGGTGGCCTCGTTTGTGAGTATTCATTCGACAGTGCTGTTCTCTGAAACAATTACTTCCTGAGTCGGACGGTCACTCGCAAAAGAATGGAATAGGGCAAACTTAGGTTATACGAAAGAAGAGCATGACGCATAAAACCAAGAAGTCACAAATGACCCGACGTCATACATGACCTAATTCAGATGAAGAAGGTTAGGTAATGTTAACATAAAATCATGCCTTGCAACTAACCAAACAAGCAATCGTATGAGCCATAAATGCGAAATTTCCTGAATAACTTTTCTTTAAAAAGTTGGGTAATCAGTCACCGGCCGATACGTTTTACCTGAGTATTGATACTTTGTTCCTAAGGGAGCAAAGTACCAGTGGCTTTTTGGCGATCGTCCCAGATACAGATTGAAAACAAACCCCAATCTTTGGCGTATTGTGGTGATATACTTCCACGTGATTTAAAATTATAAGACGCACCTTGTGCTTTCGGTCAAAAGTATTTTCATGTGTTGTATCATTCGTCAGCAATTTTCCCTGGTCAGCTGATCAGACTTCAAACTTTTGTTGTAACCAGCCGACCATGTCAACTTGAAATGAATTTATGGATCTGCAACAGGTTTAATCTTGTGAGTCGTTTGCATTTCAAACTTAAATTCGGGTGCAATAATCCTCTCTGTGATTGAAGATTCATTTAGTACTCCGCAATAAAACAGTATGGCGAACAAGTTCATTTTCAGCAACTCATCATCAGACCCAACACAACTTTACATGGAACAGTGTTGTCAGGGCGAAACGTACAAAATAAGTGGAGTTCACATGAGGTCAGCAGACAAAACGGTACAACTGGCTATTACAACCTCGAACGCATCTAACGCACGGACCAATAATTCCTAGTGTTGTGAATACAAAAGATGCTTGGCCAGCGAATTTGTTTAGTACATGAAATCCCGTACATGGTAAAACATAGAACGACGAACGCGTACACTCATCTTGCATGGTTGACGTGTATCCACACACATTGGGCAGCAGTACATTGTCATTCGCCTTGGTGACACGTCCCCATAGTGCGTACACACTATTCCAATAGTCGCTTCTGGTCCCTCGTCTTCCTGGCGTTGAGACTTGCTTTTTAGTTCCCGAATGTACGCACTATACTACTCACAAACGAAGCTGCCTGTTATACAACACTCTTCTCCCTTTTAAGGTTACTTGGCTTCACTGCATCTGCTGATGAATCCTCTCCGACCGACGCAGTGTTGCCTCCCGGATTATTGATCTTCTTCTGGTTCGCCGCGCCGGCATTTCGTGCCACTTTGCTAACTCACTGCTATGCACTCGTTTTATCTCGTTTAGAAATTAATAAATACGCACCTTTCCAATTGGGCAAAAGTTTTCTTGAGTCTGAATCGCTGGCACTTGTGTTCCGATGATCTCGATAGTTCGTCCTTTCTCAAAGCAAGGACAGTCCCTCAGCCTACCCTAGACATGTGCAACTCGCCATATCATTCGTTTGCAAAAATGTTTATCACACCTTCTTGAATTCAATAAAGAGATGCAGATAAAGCATACGACACGTGACTCCTTTGAATTCGCTGATGCAATAAACATATGTAACCTAACTGGACAGAAAATGTTCACTGTGGACGTATCATCTTTGTTCACAAATGCTCCACCGAAAGAGACCACAGACTTTGTATGGTTATGTTGTGGCCAACAACTTAAGTATCCGTACACCCCCAGTGGATTCGAAACACCTACTCTACTCTTGTACTCACAATATACAACTTGAATTCAACGAGGAACTATATCGGCAAATGGATGGTATGGCAATGGGATCCCCATGAGACCGTTGTTTGCAGACGTCTTCGTAGTGAAGCTAGAAGAAGCCACTTGCGTATGCAGTGGTTAAAAGCGACATGTGAATGATATCGTATGTGTGGTTAACGAACATGTCACTCCAACGGATACTTTAGTCATTTTCAGCCCGGCGTACATTAGTGTAACATTTTCACTAGAACTTGAACTTAATAATCAATTAGCCTTCCTGGACGTACTCATTCGCAGCTGCGCTGCTGATAGAGCTGTTCAACGTAAGATCTATAAGAAGGAAATCGGGAACGGCCAGTCATCATCATCATAGACAGCAATACATCAGTGGTTCACACTGATGCTTAACTGCCACACAACCACGAAGGAAAAAACCCTATATAGGAAGAGAAGAAAAAAGAAAAGGAGGGAAGGGGACCTAACTACTAAAAATAGCTACGTCTATATTCAACAACATCAAGGTGCCTACACCTTGCAAACAAACAACCGAGCTGTAAGTGAAAGTAAGGCGTCATCAGCAAGACAGCTTCCTTACGGCTTTCACTGCCCCGCATCATTAAGTGCACTCACTTCACAGACAACTCGGCCAAACAACAACATTCACGCCACTGAGCTCGATTAGCCGCCATCTCACCTAACGTCTCTGTGAGTCGCGAGGGCCCCAGCCCGGGAGACGAACCCGACCTACAGTGACCAACCCCTTCGTAAACGATTTCATTTGTCTACGCCAGGTCATCATCTGTCCACCTCGCACCGATCAACCAATCGATGGTTCCAGGGGTGGCACAACTGTAACGCAGTTGTATCGAAACGCCGTTTCCATTAGTATCTATAACGTGATTGATTTCATTTGAACGTGTTACTTGTTTTGTTTGTTTCGCGCTGATACATGAACGTTATGTAGTTGATGTGATGTCGAATAGTCGAAAATGAGCTTATTCGCCACGTTATATTTTTGAATTCTCATTGCACCCAACTCTATGAGCACCTTTAACTGAACTTAGTAGCAAATCTAATAATACGGATTACCAGCGCTTCTGATTCTGTTTTTGTCTCTATCTGAAGAGGTTTCATACAGATCGCGAAAATTTACACAGAAATTAACTGTAAAACTGGATCAACAACTGTACATTCTTTGTCCGTTGATGACATGGCAATGTGAATCCTGAATATTTACTTATCGAGGTGAACAAAGCAATTTCTTGGCTAGACTTTCAGACAAAACTAAACAACGTGGGATGTGTATGGACACAATCTTTACTTTGAAGATACATAAATACGCAATTGACCACAGACATGAGCAAATGGTAATGTAATTCAAGTTGTCGTTCGTCGCAACAGTGATGAGGGATATTCTGGAGGGAAAATTTTCAGTAAAAGGAAAACTAGATATGATGAGAATAAACAGAAGCGCAAGCAAGTCAATAACTACGGCACACTGTCAAATCGCACAGTGTTTCTAATCAACGACTTGAGCTATGACGAATTACTCAACCTGCAAATGGCTCCTATCGAAGGTACTCAACAGAACAGCTGAGGTAAAGCATTACTTGTCAGTTCGCTTCAGTTTCCAGTCCATTCGGACACTGTTCAACTTCGAATTCACGTAACTCTTTCACGCTGGGGATTACGAGTCTGTTTTTTCCTACTTACATAAATTCAATAGTCCCTCCAAATTTGAGAGAAAATGCACAAACCGGAAGGATGCTATATTGCTGAAGGCGATTTCCCTGGGAACCACAAAAGGGTCATATGATTCAGATTGCAACTGTTGCAAACGGAGGTCGTGATGTTGAGTGGAGGAGCACCACCTGTGCACAACATTAACCGTGAGTGACTGTGACAAAAGCCGCTGGATCATTTGGGCATGGTATACGACTCACCTGGCTAAATAGGCGGCTCATCGGAAAATCGGTATAAAGAGTTCACACGACTGAGGCTAATTTGGATAACACTCACACAACGGCCACATTGACTCGTTCGACAGGTATACTTTAAGATGGTAGCATGGACAGGTAACAAAACTACGCCAATTCGGTTGCCGAAACGAAAACAGGATTTTGGGGACCATTATCAGGATCGGTAGACAGTGACCCAAAGTAGGAAGCCAATTCTTTTGGCATACTGTCGTCGTCACAGACGACATTCAACAAACAGTGAAAAGTGGGGAAAAAAGTTACGCAACAGTCGAACACTCGAGATGGACGAATTCACTGCTACTCCTGGTCCTGAAATCATGCTACAAGCAATCAGCAGACGATCTGCATAATCCATATACACGACCCATATGCGGGAATTGGAGACGTTACTTAGCTTACAAACTGCCAGCGGACTATACGAGGCACGTCGTTCTGTTGAGTTCTATCGGAGTGAACAGGCCGATATTCCAAAGTTCCAGCAAACGATGCCCCGAAATCGACCCTGTGCTATCAAGAAGCACTTCCGTTTTGGCGTGGCAGTTAAGCATCAGTGAGAAACACTGATGTGTTGTTGTCCACTATGATGACCACGGTAAGGTCAGTCGCAACAGACGAAGACTGGGTAACCGGTCCACGCACAAAAGTCCCTCAGAGTACGCTGTAAAATGTCAACCCGTGTACAATACCCACTTCACCCTCATGGCTGAAGAGCAGAGACTGCCACTGAAAATGAGGACGTGACCAATTACACTTAAGTCGAATAAGCTAGGCAAGTACGGGATGAAGGTTTTGATGCTGGTGGATAAGGAGACGAAGTAGGTGTACAACGGTGCTGTATTTCTGTGCACAAGGACGCGACCCGTGGAAGGATCAGCCATTTCCAGTAGATGCTGCGATAATTCACTTATCGTTAATGGCGGTTAAAAAATAGACCTAGAGTACGTCCTCGACCCAAGTTTATTCATCCAGGGGTCGATCCTAACGTCACCACTCAACATCCACAGATCAGAAGCAATCATCAAAATATTGGACTATCGAGCTTTATTGCGATCAATTAGTACTGTATCGTCTACACTGTGAAACGATTGTCTTATTTTGATTTCAATCCGCAGAATGCACAGTGTTTCTCCTGGCATGCATCACGAATAACGCTGTTCTCGTTTTACCACTCGGATGTTAGACACCTTTTTATCGTGGTAAATGAGAGCGCTTGGACCGGAGACAACGGTGCCCTTTTTACTCTTCGGTAGCATTCACACAATCTTTTGACTAAGTCGAGTATAAAATCCTTCTCGTTAAGCTTGCCGTCCGATTATCCTTTGTAACCGCATGCAACCACATCGAGTAGTTTTTTCCAAACAACCTTTATCCGGAAAACTTAACGGTTTCAGTACGTCCGTCGTATGTGGTCAGCAATATTGATCTCATCGTTGAAATAACATGTCGGATTTTTTTCTGTCAGATGACTGAGTGTGCATCCTCGGATGCGAAGCTAAAAACAGAGCAACAGAACCTCTTTCATTCGCGTGATAGTTTATAGCAAATTTATCATTCAATACATTCTTTTCCTACTGATGAAGAAGCACTGTTTTTGCTTCTGTTGGGAGTCCGCTGCAATTCTCACGTATCACTCC